>JARFOD010154087.1:0-12338 GCA_031763545.1 Mopalia muscosa | reverse complement strand
TTTACGTTTTTGCGTGCAGCACGGGATAGGGGATGACCACAGCCGAGAGCAGGGAGGCTGTGTATTACCCATAGCTATGGTCAAGGTTGCTAGTTACAAAAAAATAATCTAGTTAAGCCTGCACTAAACTGTTCCCTAGATTTTTAACAAGTTAAAAATACATATTTTCTGAGGCAAAGACAAGAGCTTTTTCATTGGCATGCTGATTGATAAAAGCAAAACTGATCAAGAAATCAGGCTCGCAACTGTGGTTAACTGGCAATCGTATTCTTGCAAGAGTTTCTATAATGGCAAGGCTAAGAAACTCTCGTACAATACACCAGGCCATTGCGAGTACATTTCCACCAATTTGGGGGACAGTGTATGCCACAGATCAACAAATAAAAGAAGTGAAAAACAAAATGGCCCGTGAGTATCTTAGAGTGTTTGTCTCAACGTACGAAGTAGAATCGATTATATTTTAGAATGGGTTATCTGGTTACCATGTTGGCTAACCAAGTCGCTCTGTTGAATTCAGGTATATATAATATCAGAAGTCTATCAAGTAAAAGTATGAAACCAGCCATTTCCCAGTCCAACGGCATTGTGACTTGCTGTGGACTTTCATATTGCCATATGACCCATTGCGCAAGATATGGTGGATTTCGTTCGTTTCACGCAGTGAGAATTTCAGAATCCCCTGATGCATTATGGGTAAAATATAACGTTTGAAAAGCGCTAGAAACAGCGTTAGCATGATATTCCCATGATTCCAAATCCAATTCATGTCCTTTGAGGTTTATCTATGATTTGCTATGGGGCGCTTTTTCAACAACCAGCCGTTGAGACTGGGTAATGGCTGGTTTTATACTTCTACTTGATAGACTTCTGATAATATATGATGTAGTTCCGACAAGTGTGGGAGTGGGTTTTTTTTTTATATTTAAGTACGGCAAAGTCGTAAGTTGACAATTTGAAATACACTTGAGACATTAAAACCCAATCAAACAAAACTATTCCACAAATTCAAGGGAAATCACCTGTTGTGAAGGTCTGTCTGTATTGTTTTATTTGTTTGTGCTCATATGATCTTTTTGAACCAACCATTTGGAGAAGAAATATTGGGTGCTTGATTAAGAACAGACTTCCCTAGGCTCCAGATCTTATATCTCACTCAAAATTTGACTGTTTTAAATCTGTTGAACATTTTCAAGTCATTTACATCAATTGCTTGCATTCTTTGATCAAAAAATTGTTCAATATTTTAGCAAAAGTTCATTTGCTTTAATTATTTAATGTATTCTTGTTTTGTAGTCAGAAGTGAAATCCTTTTTCCGACATGAGATGTTCACACGCGGGTTATGTGCAGTAAATGACAACCCTGTCCACAATATCCAGGAAGTTATCAATGGCAGGACCACAATAATGGTATGTGTTATTTCAGTTATTTTGTAAAGCTGTTCCAATAGTTCTGTCTTTTTTTTTCTGTATGGGGGATCATTGAATTCAAGGAAGCATTAAAGGCTGGATAACCTGTATTAGTACCATTTGTGTGTATTTTTTCTCCAATCTTTATCTTGTGTTTTACACAAGATTAAAAAGATCTAATGAATAATAGCAAACGATTATTTATAAACTTATTGCAAATAAATCGATTAAAACAGAAACAATTCAATTCAGATTAAGCCATCCATTCCTCTCAGTGTTAATATAGTATCATATGAGGCCTTGAAATTACAAAAAGATTTTTTTTTTTTTGTTAATTAGATATTTCTACCATGAATAAAAAATGAGTTTCTTGGTAGAATCATCAAAAAATCTGAATTCTATAGAGGCAACTAATATTTATTGAATTATTTGTATGTTGTAGTGATACAAACAATGTGGTAAGAAAACTTCACTGACATATAAAATTATCTAAGAAGCTGTGGGAAAGTAATGGGTGTTTGTTAATACCACCTAACTTTCTACTGCTTTGATAACAAATCTTCACTTTTTGTTTAATTTTAGTTTCGAACTGAAGAATTTGCTCTACGTGCTCTGGCTCTGGACAAGGTCAACTACAAAGGTCACATACTTAACCTGCGCATGATGTGAAAAGATTACATCATAGAACAAGTGGAAGCCTGACTGTGTTATGTAACATGTAATCGGAGCATGATGGTGATGGAATCAACTGCATAATTGCCTGGAAAAGTACTAACTTATAGGACAATAAAATACTGTATAATTATGTCATGACAAAAATTATTATCTTCATTTGTTTATGTCTACCAGTTGAGCCCTGTGAACGAGTGGGTGGGCCATGGCCAGGGGCTTAGCCAGAAATCAGAACTAGGGTATCCAAAATGATCATTTTGCCTCACTTCTCAAATTGTTCACTTTAGGGTATTCACTTGGATGGGTGGACGGCTGTCTGCCTAAGCCCTTGGCCATGGCCCTGCAGAATACTCCATCGGCTTCCTCGGCCGATTGTAACAGCCGAGAAAAGCGGTTGCTTTCTGTTGCCCTGGTGTTCGCAGAGCTAAAGGGTAACGAGAAGCAGATTTGTTTTTGATGTCCTGTATTTATGTCTGTCGTCATATAAGTGAAATACCCTTGAGTACGAGGTTAAACACCAATCAAACAAACAAACAAATCATTTGTTTATAATGTTAAGGGTCATGTAGTGTTACCCTGTTCTATCTGTCCTTTCAATATAAATTTGATTCATTGATGTTTTTGAAGAAAGTTTAAGATAATGATCAAGTTTTTGGTTGGCAGTTACATAGGACCAAAGCACAGATTAAGTATACATTGTGCTGACCTACCAAATTTAATCAGAGTTATTGCCCATAGCTCATTCATTATCCTTGATTTCATGCTATCACATTGGTGCTGCACATAAGGCTACTGGTACACCATGTGCTGAAAGACTGGTCATTTCAAATATACCTGTATATATATATATTTCGAAAAAGCAATCACACTGGCACAGGGATGTGGATTAATTTAAATCCTCTTATGTTCTAGATAAACTCTCAGAGACCAGTTTCTTAATTAACATTAATCTCAAGCTGTCTTATGGGTAACCTACAGACATTTTGTTTCTCTTGCTTGCTATAATGGCTCACTTTCCCACTTTTTCCAATTATTTTCCTAATTTTGGTGGGCAAGTACATTGACCCAAAGTTCAGATCAGTTTACATTCCTTTATTTTATTAGCCATAAAATAAGCATATTGATCTGGAGACACCCTAAATAAATGATAAAATTACAGTTGCAGGTCTTTTGCTTTATTTCTTGAATAGTTATTTTTCTCCTTCTTTGCTGTATAACAAAGGAATAGGCTGTCCATTGAACTCTAAGCAAAATTTTGAATATATCATAACAGAATAGGGCTATGTTTATCCAGGTAACATACTTGGCCAGAACATTTCTCTTGATGGACTTTTAAATTGTTTAAAACCTATATTGTTGAGATCACCTGTTCAATGCAATGGTCATATATATGTGAAGTTGCCCTTGTGCCCCGAGGTAAAGGGGTAACAAGAAACCAATCTGTTTTTTATGTCATTGTTTTGTGGCTTGTGATTGCCCTGTCTGTATGTTGCCAGTGGCCTTGAAGCTGATGGTTTTCTTTCATCAATTTGCTCATCCTCAAGGAACAAAAAGCATAAGACAAGACTTACACATTTTCACCCTTGCCTCAACTCCATAGGAAAATGTGGCAAACATGTAATTGGACAATTGTCAAAACCAGCAGCCAATCAGAAAGGCATTTACAAATCACGTCTGTCAACAACTCGCAACTGTCATTTAACGTCTGTGGGGGTCAATACTATTTAATGGGGCTAAGCTCATGTGTTTATGTTTACACGTATACCCTACTTGTCATCCTGTGTTTAAACCACTGCTAAACTTTATTATGAAAGCTCTAATCTGATTGGGTCATGAGAAAGAAGTCCCTTGGAAGTCACATGAATTATGGGATAGACTAAGTGACCCAGTTGGATGAACTACTGTGAGTCTTACAGTAGCATTGTGAAGGGTGGTAGGAATTGACCAGAGCATTGACAGGACATCCTTTTTCTGCCTTGCCTGGGGAAGATGTCATTGGACTGGCAGGCTGTCATATGAGTGAAATAACTTCAAGTACAAGTTGGAGTAAAGCATGAATCAAACCATCACAAATATGCACATTTAAAAAGTGTTATAACAACAGTGACGATCATTGACGAGAAATAACATTGTATTGACTGCTAAGTTGGTAGGCCCTACAATTGGCAGTGTTGGACAATATTAGTTATTAAGTAACTTAAAGCCTTACGAATGAGTTTTTGTCCATAGGTTAAAATGATACGTTTAGTAAGACACAATTTTCAAGCTATATTTTGTTAGAAAAACCAACATACGAAGTAAAAGTATTGACATGTTGCCCTACTTTGTCATAAACTGATATCTCTTAGCAATTAAAAGTACCTTTGTTGTCATAACTGTCATATAAATAATGCAATGGCAGAATATCCTCAATATGTAACAGTTGATTGAAATATAGTCAGAAGTTTGTCCTGGAGGCACATTAGCTTAGTAAACATAGTGGTACTCCCATCATATAGGAAGAGAGTAGCACTACATTTACTAAGCTTGAGGCACATTGGTAGGTACCCACCAATCATGGATTCTATTTTTCACAGAATAAACAAATTGATAGGAAGTTAACTGCTCCATCTAAGTTAGTTTTCCATAGATTAAATCTTGAGTATATTGATCAATGAAAGATGTAGCCGTTTAAAGATGGACTAAAATAAAGCATATAAACATAGGAAAGCATTTGCAGCAGCAATTGCTTTCTCCAGTTTAACTTCATTAAGTTTAGTCTTGAGAAAGCAGGTGGTGATGCTAAAGCTTGTCTATATGGGTTATTTTTGTCTGTCTTTTACCATGTCTTTGCTATGTCCATTGTGCGACTTATAGATGTGTATATTGGAGCTTTTTTTCTTTAAGTTAAGGTGTTTCATACTCACACATTAACCACTAAGCCACAGCCCTTGTAACTTCAAAAGTTTAGTGACTATTAGTATCATTGAGGGCAATTCTGTACAATTTCTTAAGGCTAGTGTACAGTATATAAAGCTTGTTCATTTCATTTACACAATCACTTATAATGCTTCAAATTAACAGTGATTATTTTCAGTGGGTGTAGACATAAAAAAAAACCTTCCTTATAGAACAGCCATGGTCTTTATCTTATGACTTCTGATATTTGTATGAAGGTATTGTTAGCTTATGCTGGATTAAGCATATTTCACCGGTTAGTTCTGAAATATTTACTTCGTAGAACAGAGAAATGGGAGATCTTCCTAAACTACTCACAAAAAGTTAAGGATCACTTGCACCCAAAGTCAGAACTTTAAGAAAAAAGAAGTCAATGCGTTGAAGTTTTGCAAACATTTAATTCAATGCCTTATGGAGAACGGCACAAAATTGTGTTCAATTTCGAGCAAAAAATACAACATTGCCCACTTACAGCTGACTAGGAATTGAGTTTATCACTCATGTTTTCTCATAGTGATCCTTAACCTTTTGTGAGTAGTTTAGCAAGAGGCGTTTTAAGCTGTTCAAAACCTGTCCTATTCATAAAGAACAAATTGTAACACTTATCAATCCACTAATTTTATGACTGATCAAAGTCTAAACCAATGCAGTGAAATCTTTTAAGAAAACAGTCGGAACACAAATATTTTATCGACATGATCATGTTTATTATAGGGAATATTTAGCATTCTCTGATCACACAATTTTAACATTACTATATACAAACGATTCCATAACATTTACACCTGTTCAGAGAAAATAGCATTACCGTTATTTTTTTTTTTATGGTTAACAATAATTTGATATATCCTGAGATATGCATCTGTTAAAACTACTAAACATGCAGACTCAGACTTGTTTCTAAACAGTATGTATAATATTTCTAAATGTATCACTCGCATTATCATTCTAACCATAGAAATACTGGTTTTCAGTAAATACCTTGCACTCATCAATGACAGTAACAAATAAATACAACAGTAACAATTTCATCCTTACAACACTGATATGGTGGGCTGGACAACCCATAATATTTAGTTACATATCTGTACAGATTCACTATATACAATTCAACAAGGCCACAAGGAAAGTACATCTCTATTATATTTTAAATAAATGAAGAGAGAAAAATTTGCTTGCCTCTCTATATATATATATTTGTATGTGCATCTATCAACATGTGCATCCCATAAGCCTCCTATTCCATATGGCCTCTCAATACGATTATTATTTGTTTTATGTGTAGCAATGGAATGGCAGGCAATCAAGGCAGATCATAATCATCTTACTAAAAATAAGTTTGTTCACACTATTATATTTAATAAAAGCAATAAATACATGAAACTAAGTAATATTACTAAATGATTTTTTAAGTAGATATTTCCACAAAATTTGCATAAATGTATACACCTACATTTACTTAAGAAAAGGCCGTCTAGACAGTCTACATGTAAATGTTGCTATAGTAAGTTGAAAGCCATACAGAATTGGACATCGAGAAGTCCAAACTAGCATCACAACTGCATTTTAAACAAACGACTATTCATTTTGTTACCATGCCAGTCCCACATACATATTATTACTTTAGAAAAGAAGTTTGTAGGTAACACACCACTCAATAGAAATGTAGACAATCTCCCCCAGTGAATTGTTATGAAGGGTGCAGACACTTTAATGAACAAATTGACCATATATGTACATCCTGTAGCAGAGATAACTCTTACATAATTTGCCCAGGTTTAACCTAAGAGTAGTGCCCCTTGGTTAAAATGCCTACAGTTTGGGTTGCACACATTGACTGTCCTTATGAGCTCTGCAGATATAAATCACCAGAATCTGGTAGTAAACAAACTATTAAGTACTCAATGACACGGGCTGCTATATTAAACATTACATTACAGGATTATACCCCTTGAATGGAAGAAAGGATTCCCTTTGAATAAAAGGTCTTGTGCTTGAAGATCAACATGAAAAATTGGAATTGTCTCTAGGTCAATAGCAGATATTAAGTTCCAGTTTGTTCGTCAGCAGTTCTGTCTCCTAGAACACTGGTCACGTATCCAGCCATGTCCACATCTGCATCCGCATATCTCTGAATGAAGGGGTGCTCTAACAACTGAACATAGTTAGCTCTTTGTTCAACCTCTTTTGTTAATCTGAAAGAGGTAAGTACAGCGATATGAAATCTCCTTAAAAACTGTCCAATACTAAAGTGAGCAGATCAAAGGAAGTTGAGCTATGTTTTATCACAGCACATTTCGAATACCTACCAGAGTCTGGTTCAAAAAGGAGAAACAGTGGCTAAATGAACTTTACAGATAACACACACTTTCAAGTTAAGG
Source organism: Mopalia muscosa (assembly GCA_031763545.1). Classification (NCBI taxonomy): domain Eukaryota; kingdom Metazoa; phylum Mollusca; class Polyplacophora; order Chitonida; family Mopaliidae; genus Mopalia; species Mopalia muscosa. Next base: position 4,941 of record JARFOD010154087.1, on the reverse strand, counting down.
GGTTTAAGGCAGAGTTTTCAGGGTTTAAACACCACTCTTAAGCAACAAAGATAGAAAATTGATCTTTCCTGCTGCTTCAAAAATGGCTCTTATGAAATCCCCCCTTGCATGCAGTAGACTGTTACCACCCAATCAGAAATTGGGAGTTACCTTCCTTGACATCAAGTGCTGTCATGACCACACAGTTGTACTCAATTAAGATGGAGAATAGTGAAAGAAGCCACAGAAAAGTCTTCCAAAACAATTTTTTTTATTGTTTGTTTTTTCGTTTGATTGGGGTTTAAATGTCGTACTCAAGGGTATTTCACTTAAATGATGTAGATTGTCCACTTCACCTAGCCATATTATGGTGGAAAACTGAGAGGAAACCTTGTATGAACCACCTCTGCGATTGCTGGAGCAACAACATGTGTCTCGTTGATAACCTGATGGTCGACAGGTGGACTCGATCCCGTGAAAGGTACATCGAAGCAGGTTCAGTTTAGTAAGCGAACACTAAGCCACGGCCGGAGGCCCCAATTTTAAAAATATTTTAATCACATTATATTAATGTGAAGCAGACATGTTTTAAGTTTTGTTGATCACAACAAATTCCATATTTGTGCTGTAAGTTTATAAAATTTAGAAAACAAGTTTTGAGGTGAAAACAGCTATGTCTTATATTTTTATTATTGAAATTTTGCTAGATGAACAATCACATGCTGGGATGAAACAGGTTTTTACCCCTTTGTAAATTGAAATTTTCACCACAGATTTATTTATTGCTAATTACGTTATTTAAAGTAAAGGTTATTGGTATGCTGTTGCAGAACTACTCCGTGAAGGAAGGGAATCGATACAGCAGTTGTCTCATTAATACTGCTGAGTGGTGTATATTAACTCGGCATATAATTCACTTAAGGTGATAACTAGCTGTTACTCTACACCAATGGATTATAACTTACGTTTTTACAATGAAATCTTCAAACTCCGGGGAGAAGGTGTTTGGTGGTAACCTGGGTGGCTTGTCTTCCACAACCTGTTTTAACTGTTCAAAAGGTGTGGTCCAAAAGGAGTAGGGAAACGTTCCTGTTGCCATTTCAACCTGTACAAAATTAGCATCAGAGCTTAGGTTAGAAATAGACTGGTGTTGAATGAACAAAAATACATAGTTTTCCAGCCAGAAACATGAATATAAGTATGCTTCAAAACAAATATCTAATAGCTTTTAACAAAGCATTTGGATTTATTCTCCTTAAGGAATGTAAATGCTTTGTTTAAATGGTGCTCTACATAGTGCTTAAGGTGGGTTGTGAAAACCACCTGACACCACCAGCAACAAGCACAGACAAGACAGGACAAATACAAGATGTACTTCAAACATATAAAATAGATTGGCTTTATGTTGCCGCGCCTTTGCTCTTGAAAGCAACAGGGCAACCGGAAGCTCCCTCCCAACCCTCTACATGATTGCTTCATGAAAGAAGCCCCTGGACAACTGGCAATAAACTGACAGGAAACACATGCCCCTAAGGTATAAAACATGTTGATGATAATCTTATTAGTTAATTGTCTACAGATGACAGATATTTCGGTAAAGTATTTCATAAGGAATTTATTTTAGATTTGCTCAGAATTTGATCGATTTTAATAAAGATTTTTAGGTCAACCTTACCATAGTAATTCCTAAACTCCAGACATCGGAACGAATATCATAGCCTTTCTCTCCTCTCTTTGGATTAATTCTCTCTGGCTGTAAATCACAACAATAAATCATATTAAAGGGCTGGTATGTTTATAAATTGATTATAATTGATCACACTAGCACATGGATGTGGCATAATTAAAAGGGATGAATAATAATATCGTGTTCTAGATAAACTCCCAGAGGCACTCTGCTAAACAGATTTTAATCTCCAGTTGTTATGGGTAACCGACATCTTGAGAGAAGGTAGTAACCATTTACATGGTATATAAAGCAAACAAGATATTGGAAACAGATAAGTAGATTTTTTTCTTTGTTTTTTTTAACTTTTTCCAACACCAAAGTAGCCTAAGAAAAGATTATAAGAAGCAAACAAGTTCTACAAAAATTTATCTTCATATCATACGTATACTAGTAAAAAATCTGAAAGTTTTAGGAGTGAGAACTTACCGCCATGTAGGGTTTGCAGCCAGCATCTATAGTCTTTGCCACGGAGTCCACCAGGTAACCACTAATGCCAAAATCACAGATCTTAACTTCACCTTTCTTGTTTATTAATATATTAGATGGCTTCACATCTCTGTGTATAACTTTCAACTCAATGTGTAGATAATGCAGTGCTTTAACAATCTGGAAGGAGAAGATAGACATGGTTTATTGATATTCTTCTCCTGTTTGTTATTCTCTGCAACAAAACCAAAACTAAAAGAATACATTGTGATGAGGAGAGTTCATTCCCTTTCTATACATTTCTAGAATTCGGAAAATTGATTCACACGAATGCCCAAATCTCAGAACTCTTTGTACTACACATAGTCCTCCACCCTATTCTAGCTATTTAGCTAAGGGCAGTTTGTTTGAAGAGCAACAATGCTGTTTTTACTTAGCAATAGAGGAACATTAACTTTCCAACGTTATGAAAACACTTCACATCTTGGTTGTGCGAGTGTCAATTATTGTTGGAATACATTGCCTTCATATACCCTATAACTTCTATACGTTGGGACACTCTCATTTTGGGACAGTCCAAAGAAATAACATGTACGACCCCCTGTGGTAAAGCCTATTTCTCTGTCCCAACTGCTAGAAGTCATAAGGTAAGTGAAATACCCTTAAGCATGGCGTAATACACTAATCAATCAACCTTACATTTTATTAATGTTCAGGTAAATAAAGAAAATGTCTTACCACATAAATTAATTCAGTTTAAATTAGTTCAGATTTTATTAAAACTTAATTGAATACAGATTTTAAAAAATAATAAGATTTTCAAAACCTAATAAAGCTTCACATCATACTTACAGAAAATGCTATTTTTCCTAATATTTTTTCTGGAATAGTTGATTTATCTTCTTCAAATATTTTTTTGTAGAACTTGTCTAATGATGTGTCCATCACTTCCATACATATCCATACATCTCCCTATTTAAAACAAAACAGATTTTGATTATGATGCAATAAACTAGGTCATGGAAGCTCAATGGATGATGGAAACCTCCCAGTCCATTGACATCACTGGACTCGTATACTGATTAGATCACGTACAAAGCATACACAACCGGATCATGCATAGTCGAAGCCTTTACTGTGCTAGACACCAAAAATAAAACAGGGGCCTGTTGTAGTTTAGTACAATGAGCAACAGGACCAAAGGAATTCATCCAGCTTTAAAAGTACTTAAATCAATGGTCTATAGCAAAGCTCACAGGAACACACCCCAGTCCTTAAGTCTGTTTGTTTGATTGGGGTTTAACGTCTTACTCAAGGGTATTTCACTTATATGGTGACATGCCAGCCCAATGGGTGAAGGAAACCACCCTCGACACCACTGGCAAAAACAAAGACATGACCGGAGAAATAAACGACATCAACAACAGGACGCAAGACAGACACCAGAAACAGATCAGCTTTCTGAATTCTCTTCCCTTTTAGCTCTGAGAGCACCAGGACAACATGAAGCAACCTCCAACTGCCCCCGGCAACACTGTATGTGTGTGCTTTTATACAGTGCTCAGGGTTATTTCACTCACATGACAGAGTGCCAGCCCAATGGGTGAAGGTTTGTTTGTTTGTTTGATTGGTGTTTAACATCCTACTCAAGGGTATTTAACTCATATGACGACAGATTATTTCAAATGGTACACAGCCTTATTACGATGGACAACCGAGACACGTACAATTGGTTTCTGTGACTGGGGTATTATGTCTAGGTTTTTTGACTGATATGAGAAACAAAGGGTGATGGAAACACTCACCTAAATCAAATAATGGTCAATAAACAAAATAATATTTCATTCCCATAATGAATATATGAGGATTGCCTTACCATGGATTTCATATGCTTCTCATAAATAATACCACATCTCTTACCTGAAGAAAAAGAAGATTGATTGGTGTTTTACGCCATGCTTAAGAGTAGTTAGCTCATATGATGGCAGTGTATTCCAACAATAATTGACACTAACATAACCAAGGTGTGAAGCATTTCCATAATGTTAGAAAGTTCATCTTTCGCCAGTGCTAAGTAAAGAGAGCATTGCTACTCTCCAAACAAACTGTCCTTAGCCAGAGGGCCACAAGCCTGTTCGTTAACAATTTTCATATTATCCACAGGTCTATGTCATTTGAATGAAATTATGTTAAGTCTGGTGTTCTGATTCCAAAGTGAGGCACTTACTGATTTTTTGGCAAGCCAATGCGGCAACGGTTATACATGTACTTGTCATGACATTCGGATATGAATTTTCAAAATTTGTTTGTTTCTTTCTTTGATTGGGGTTTAACATCGTACTCAAGGGTATTTCACTTATATGACATCGTGGCAGCCCAATGGGTGAAGGAAACCACCCTCGACACCACTGGCAACAAACAAAGACAGGACGGGACAAATACAGGGTGTAATACAGACGCCACTATCAGATAGGCTTCCTGTTCCCATTTAGCTCTGAGAGCACCAGGGCAACATGAAGCGTCCTCATCCAATTGCTGACTGGTTGACTGATAGATTGATTAGTGTTTTAAGGGTATTTCACTTATACCATGGCGGTATATTCCAACAATAATTTACACTAGCACAAGCAAGATGTGAAGCGTTCCCATAATGTTAAAAAGTTAAATTACCTCCAGTGCTAAAGTAAAGACAGCATTGCTTCTCTTCAAATGAGCAGCCCCTAGCCAGAGGGCTAACATAGAGCAGAGTTACAATTATTATAATTATTAACCCGAGGGCTAACATAGAGTAGAGTTACCATTATTAT
>JARFOD010154065.1:0-12338 GCA_031763545.1 Mopalia muscosa | reverse complement strand
GTTTGTTTGATTGGTGTTTAACGTCGTACTCAAGGGTATTTCACTTATATGACGACGGACAGAAATACAGGACATCATAAACAAATCTGCTTAACGTTACCCTTTAGCTCTGCGAACACCAGATAGGTCATAATCATGGGTATTTTACTTATATGTCCACTTCATCCTGTTTCTGTCTTAATTACCATGAAAAACCGTGAGGGAACTTCGTAAAAACCACTCCGCGATTGTCGGGGCCCACATATACTCCCTCATATACCTGAAGGTCGACAGGCAGACTCGATTCTATAGACGGTACATCAAAGTAAGATTAGTATGCCCACGCTAACTACTAAGCCACGACTGCTAATAGATAACAAACAGTAGTTAGTTTAGATAGTTTATTTTACCAATCCGTGTTTTAATCGCGTTTATGTAGACATGATCAAACATGAGTTGATCTACATTTATCGAGCCGATGGCAATCTTCTCCAGCATTAATAACAAAATTTATCAATCATTGGTTTGATTTTAGCTATATCTGACATAATTTTTAGATACAAAATGAAATATTTGTTATTTTGTCAACTTTTTTGAAATAAAAAAAAGAGCCCACAAAAAATATACACATTAAAAATTTTAAAAATATATAAAAAAAAGTGTTAACATCAATTAATTGCATTATTACATTTCGGTCGATTTGTTTCTATTTTTGATCTTTACTGCTAAGCGTGCAGTCTGATAGAAATTTATCTTTAAATAAAGAAATTTGGATAAAACAGTTTAAACTATATGTTCACGCCACAGCGTAGCTGAAATACCACTGAATTTGGCGTTAAACACCAATAAATCAATCAAGCTGTTGAGAGAGGACCGCGATCCAGATTACGTGGAATAGCTCAGAAATGTGTTTAATTTATTTTATATTTTAACTATCCATCATTTCTGTTTCTTTGTTTCAGTCTATCGTCAGCATCACTTTAGAGGAACAGATTGAAAGGCGATACCAGGCTTCCATAGAATGTCTCCAAAGAATGGCAACAGATCCAATACTATTAAACGGTCTGAAACATAATAATATAAGGCATTGATCAAATTGCAGATAACACACATGGTTTGACAAGTTTGACGAATTCCATAAGGAAGTACATCCATTCGAACTTGTTTATTTGGCCATATAATATGTAAAAATATTAACATATATAATGCAAATTTGTTAACAAAATATAAAATTAAAAGTCACCTGATTACAAAATTCTAATTTTTTTCAAAATTAAGTATAAACAATAAATATAAAAAATATTTTCGTCCTTTTGCGGTGCGTGTTCGCCGGATTTTTTATTAAGATTATATAACTGGTATATTTCAAACTGGGTCTGTAATTTCCTCCACAGGCACATATTGTAGTCGCTTCTGGGGCCTGATATCCTGTTGGCCTGACACACCGGCTGGAGTCATTGCATCTCAACCCTGTCCAAATTATATCGATAAATTTAACACTTCTGGTAAGATGAAAATTTGCTGGCTATTGGTCCACTTAAAAAAATCCCTGGTTTGGTGCGCTATAAGAAAACACTTTGCATGCTTATTATGTTTAAATTTAATTTTATAGTGATTATTATTTTTTTTATCCCTATGGTAAATCTCTTGATTATGCAATTAACATTGTGAAGCGATTGAATACGTTAAACTGCTACACGGAACTTGGTATTGATTGTGGTGGCCTGCCTCATAATCATAATTCAATGTACCGTTCACGGGTTCAAGTCCTTATATTGGTCATTAGGTTTATTTGGGAGTCACACGATGTGGCTCCAACAATCACGGGGTGTTTTTACGAGGTTTCCTCTCGTTTATCCGCCGTATTTACGCAAGGAACAACGTGGAATGGACCGCTCGTTCGTCCGACGGTCAACCCCATTCAAACAACCAAACAAACATTGATTGTGGTGCTTAAAATCAATCACTCATATGCAAGCGAACCAGTTTAACGGGGAATGCACCCTCGGTGACAAAACCGTGTTGGACCATCACAGGAGCATTAGACACCGCCTGCAGATCGGCTACCTGGTACCTCGTGAACTCCGATAGCACCAGAGCAACATTATGCCAAATAATATCGCGTCATAAGGAAAAGGGACATCGAATATAAACGTTACTCGGGATGACGATGAAGGAATTTTCCTGTTGCCCTAGATCTCTCAGTGCTAAAGGATCAATGAAATAATCTTAGGTACGTTGCTAAATCTGAATGAAACAAACAGTAAAGAAACAAAACTGAATCCATTTACTCGCGGAGTCTGTTGCGTCACTTGCGTGGGTACAATTATAATGGATAACACAACATTTTGTAGATGCTGAGTTATGTTTCTCTATTAATTTATCATTAAAGTTAGCCCGTTTGTTTATTTGATTGGGGTTCAACGTCATACTCAAGGGTATTTCACTTATATGAGGACGTGGCAGCCGATAGTGCGAAGGAAAATACCCTCGACACCACTGGCAACAAGCAAATACAAGCAGGACAACAATAGGACGCAATACCGACACCACAAACAGATCAGCTTCCTGTTACTCTTTAGCTCTGAGAGCACCAGGGCAACAGGAAGCTACTTCCAACCCCCAGCTAACATGCAGCCTTATTTATAGCCACAGAGTTAGAGTGTACATAAATGTGGACCATGCGACATTCCTTTTTTTTTTATCTGTTTTATCACGAGCTACAAAAACGTGCTTGGCTGATGGTACATGGTATATAGAACCTTCGGGTAACTGGTCGTGGACAAATTACTCGGCCTGTACTGCGCGAGCTAACGACGAGGAGTTCGATATGTTACAGCTATTGGCAGTAAGTTCGCATGCCCTGTTGTTTAACTTTTTGTAAGGGAAAGAAAAAACAGCTAGCCTGAATACATAGTTTTCCACCGTAATAAGGCTAGGTGCAGTGTAAAGTGGACGATCCGTCGCCATAAAAGTGTAATACCCTTGAATACAACGTTTAACCCCAACAAACAAATAAATATATGAATGCATATCATTATGACACATAAGTAAATAATGTGGCTAACAAATTTGGAAAATCCAAAAGTAGTACTATTCCAATTCATAGCGGAAACGTATGTATTATACCATATTAACATTATAAATATTAACATTTAATGTGCGACTTACTTGTTAAATTTAAATGCTGTTAAAGGAGAAGACCACCCAAAAACCATATTCTATAAATAAGTAAAACTTTTTGTGTGTAATACAATACATTAATTTCCATTTTCATTATCTGATCGTAACTCTGGGTATCATTCAATAAAGAGAATCACAAGAACCAATTGAGTCATCAAATCCTGTGCTGCTAATTTTTCCTGCACTCTGGTTGGTCAGCCAATTTAAACTATCCAATGATAGATCAGTGAAGTCTGCTGTACACAGGATTTGATGACTCAACTGGTACCTGTGATCCTCTTTAATGAATGATAACCAGAGTTACGATCAGATAATGAAAATGGAAATTAATGTATTGTATAACACACAAAAAGTTTTAGTTATTTACAGAATATGGTTTTTGGGTGGTCTTCCCCTTTAATTTAACTCCTTTCACAGTCAAGAGTCCAGAAACTGTTTTCCAAACTAAGAAAGTAACGGTGATTTTACTATCCTTGTGAGCAAGCTTTTTCAAAATAAGCTTAAAGCTTGTGACCTGCTAGCTACTCAACTTGTTATTTTTTTTTTACAGAGTACGTTGGTACAGTGGTACCAGCTCTTTGTATTGGTACACATCTTTTATTCCCTCTGTGTTGGAGCCCTCGTTTATATGGTTGGTGGCTATACCTCTAGCCTGCTTTGTAGTACACTCTGTAAGTATTTATGTGTGCTTAACTGACTGTTAATGTCTCTCTCGCCCTCTGTTGCGGAGGGTTGGGAGGGAGCTTCCTGTTGCCCTGGTGGTCTTAGAGCTAAAAAGTGATGTGAAGCCGATCTGTTTGTGATTCATTGTATTATTATCTGTGGCAGTACTTTATTTATCCTGTGTCACTTTGTTTACTGCTAGTGGGGTTGAGAGGGGTAACCCGGGAAAATCAAATTGGATTAAACACCAGGACACAAACTGGCCCTTTCAGACAACGCTTGACCAAGCGCTTTATATTGGTCTTTTCCTTAGTTCATAAGCAACTAATGGGGAAATCATTTATATTTTACAGTGCCATCATTATTTGCAAAAAATAGGAAAAAAAAAGCTATCTAGGTATCAATGACGAGGAATATATATAGGACAACAAAGTCACATAAGTGACATTACACTTGTTTATCAAAACTGTATCAAGCCAGTCATCTATGCGTCTATACAGCAGTAGTGCGGACCTCTGAGAGAACAGATTGTGTTTCATTAGCTCATTCAGATTTCTGTTTCTGACCAACGGTGCTTGAATACCATTCCAGTATTAAAAATTTCATAGCACAGATCTCACGGATGGTACAACAACAGCCTTTCTTTGTTTCATAACAAGGCGATTTTATGGATATACAACTTCTGGATTTATTGACTCTATCAATCATTGTATATCCATAAAATCGCCTTGTTATGTTACTATCCCTGCTTCTAAATGCCACTCAAAGAAGTTACTTTCTTTGTTTCTTTGTGCACCATCCAAACAAAATTTATCTCAAAATAAAACGCTTTCTTGAGCTCTCTTTTTAATAATATAATAAAGTGAATAACTCTGTCTGTCAATCATTATTCTGTCATCTCATCCCCTAAGATAGTTGGATTTCAATAATGTTTTTAGGATTTAACCCGTCCTTATGATCCTCGTTTGGATTTATTAGTCAGTTGAAATTTTTCAGAGTAATGTCCCTTTCCCTTTTAAACAATATTTACCTTATAACTTATAGCAGTTGGGACAGAGAAATAAGCTTTTACCCCAGGGGCTCCTACATGTCATTTCTTTGAACTGTCTCAAAATTAGAGTGTCCCAACTAATAGAAGTTATAGGATAAATACAACATTCTTTTTACTCCTACAAGTTGCTATCGAGCTATCCTCACTTCTTTTCTTGTTTTATAAAGAAACAATTAATAATAATAAAGAAACAATTGTTGTGTTGGTTGTGAAGATTCACTTACCCTCCATGTTTTATATCTATATTTTCAGATGATTTACTGTCTTATAGTAGATGTGATAGTAAAACCTTCAGATGAATTCCTCACAAGTTACCGTTATCTCACCTCAAAAGAAGGCACTTTTATCAACAAAATATTCAAGGCTTTAAACCCCAGGTAAAGATTCCATTAAAATATTCCAGCTATAGTATGTAGTAGGGCTGTCACGATTAATCGAAATTTTAATTAATCGCGATTCACACTTCTCAATTCGGTTCACAATTCAGTATACGCCAATTTCAATTCGGTTCAATTGTTCAATGGAGACGTTAGTTTTGTTATTCAACACTTGCCTTTATGCCATGGCAGACAAACTTCCGGGCAATCTTACTTCATACATTTTTTTGTTTTGTATTTGAGCTGGAATTACGCAACTAAAACTACATAAGGAGATCCAGTATTGTTTATTCTTGTCTATTTGTCAATTAGAACTGTCAATTCTTCTGTTTGCTGTTCTTGTACTCCTCGTTAATATGATTGGCTGGCTGTTGTTGGGCATTCTCCAGGCTTCGGGAACTTGAAAACTTGTTCTCCATTGTACATACGGTACCATACATTAAAGGGAAATACATATAACATGGAGATTACCAGAACAAAACACATATCGTACAAATATGCGAATGTTTCACATTATCAAAATTATTTTCAAACTGTTTTATCCTAGTATAAAAAAATCAAAAGCTGCAGAAGGGGTGTTATAACATTACTGCATCGCTTCTATTCATACAACCTATATGCGGAGAGTTGAATTTGGTACACGAGGCTTTTAGTGTTATTTATGACGGACAGCAGCGCAGTTGATGAGGAAAAACAATTTTTAAAACTTATACTCCTTTTTATGCAAATTTTAGCTAATTAAAATAACTATTGAAGCATAGGGCACCTGTATTTTTACTAGTTTAGTACCAGGTATTGCCACCAATTATTGACACAACACTCTTTGGCCTAATATCGCATACGATGTATAGGCCTACCAATGCATATCTATAGGCTGCTACTTTGGATCACTGAATCGAATTGGAAGAATCAAAAATTTAAAAATATAATCGAGAATCGAAGAAATGTCGAACTGTGACAGCCCTAGCATGTAGCATAGTTAATTGATGAATGTTTTAAATAAAGGAAGTGTTTTAGTATACATTGAACACCAATCAAAGTAGCTGTTGGGTGGGTCGGTGGGAGCTTCTTACTGCTCTCAGATGTAAGGGGCAACACCGAATCCCTCAGTAATTTCCTTCACCCTTTTGGACTGGTAGGCCCTCATTTAGATGTGCTGTGTTAATCCCTAATTAAAAGAGGTGAAATGTAACCTTTTTGCTAATTTTCTAAAGCCACTCACTTCAAAGCATTTGGTGAAAAAATTGAGTGCCAAATTTTTTTGTCCATCATGATCGTAGCATTTACATTGATGAACTAAACTATTCAAATGAATAATGTTTTTTTCTTATTTGGCCATCACTCTGTGAATGTCAAATAGAATAGCGTTGGTAGCAAAGCCTTCGTGAAACATTTATTCTGTGTCACTATCTTTTCTGATAATTAAGCATATAAATGATTTTCTTGTTTCAGGTGGCGTATTTATGTGTACAATTTGTGCAATTGGCTCTTCTGTCTATTGACCCTGCTCCTTACGAGGCTTTATTACGAGTACTTTATAGCTCATTGTATAGTCATTGCAATTGTGGTCTTGGTGTGTATACTGAATGGAGCCAGTTTTTATGTACATGTGTTTAGCTTGAGAGGATTTCAAGAAGAAGACTAAGTAGACACAACTATTTGTGCTTCTCAACTTTTTACCCTGGCAGGAATGTGTGTGATCAGAATGAAAGGCATATTAGTTCTGAACTTTTGCAAAGTGGTCTATATACAGGGGTTCTATACCTGTCCGGGCCTTAGTCAGCTAAATTTCTCTACACAGCCTTATTCCAAAATAATGCTTTAAATTCAATGACTAGGATTTTTTTTATTATTATTCAATATATTATATCACTGGTATGAATCCTCAACCATTTGACCCCAAATTAAAGATCATTTGACTAAAGGGACCATAAATAAAGTGCTTTATTTTCCACATTCCTCAAAATCAACCAAATATGTAGATATATATATTTACTTGTAGATATAATTGAACCACATCATTAAGACTTTTAAGTGTATCATCACCTGTAAATCTTTATCTTCATTCCAAAAAGGTGAAAACCACCATTAGACTTATGTTAGGTAAGAAAATGAAATAGCTCTTTTAATAAGATCTTCAAGAACCATCTTATTGAATAAAAGCTGTTGGAAAAATTGATCCTCATTTTTAGTGAAAATATTTTATGTTAATTTATTACTTATATTTTAAGCTGTTTAACATATTTTTTACAATTATATTATTTTTAAAACATGTAATATGTTTAATATCATAAAATAGTTTTATAATGTTGGCGTAGCTTTATCCTCGCCAATAGTGTATTGTTGTTTAAGATGAACATACACGATTATATGGATTGTCACCAATCACTACTATCTCCACTTTTACAACAAAAAATGACCACACATTTAAATAGCATTTAAAGAAAGCACTCCATGGCAACTGATTCTAATCGTGGTGACTGCATTTTAAACGATTTTATCTATAAGCACACTCAATGTTTTCTCACATTCTCATATGTAATTTGTTGTAAAACTGTGGTTTTATCTGTGTTAAATACCAATTTATCGTTGTTTTGCATTTTTACTCATTCAAATATCGAGACTGCATTTGAAACATTTGTCACATATTACTTATTTCATATTTTTTGTATGCTTCTGGTCCACATACCCCCCTCACCTCTGGGGTCATGGGCCCTGCGAACAGTATGTGGGTTGGTATTCCATCAACCAGCAGAAGGTCGTGGGTTTTCTGTGTTAATTTACTACCCAGTTTTCCTCCCACAATAATGCTGGCCAATGATCTGTAATTGGGATTAAATTCTGTTGATCAAACATCTGATGAATAAATAAATAAATAAATAAAAATATATAACATTACCCTTTGAAAATCTGTGTGATTCAACACATATCATTCTAGTCTGGTAATTTTGAAAATTTTATAAACACTCTTGGTTCCTTTTATATCACAACGGAAGACTGTTATAAAAGGTTATGCAGGTGGTTGGAGGGAGCTTTCCGTTGCCCTGGTGCTCTCAGAGCTGATCTGTTTGTGTTGTCTGTATTGTGTCCTGTTATTCTCCTATAATGTATTTGTCCTGCCTTGTCTTCGTTTGTTGCCAGTGATGTCGAGGGTGGTGTCCTTCACCCATTGAGCTGGCCCGTCGTCATATGAGTGAAATACCCTTGAGTTAAGTACGACGTTAAACCCTGAGCAAACAATACAAAGGTGTACATAACCACAAAAGAGATGATGCCAGAAATGGTCACATCTTGTTTTTATCTGGGTTATCACTGTAACAGTGTTGTTTAATAATATTGTACTTATCTGTGGACTATAAATAAAACTTGGTTTTGACTGTTACATACATGTTTTCTGGTATCAAGCTACAAGGCATTATAATGTGATTTGGTTTATATTGCATAGAACAGGATTTTAGCTCATGATTGTGTTAACTTTAGGTTTTATAATCTCAGGAATATATTTATTTTATCAGCTAAAATGATTATTTACAAAGAGGCTTTTAAATTTTATAAAAAGTGATCTCCTATTGATGAATTGCATACATATGCGAACAGGAGATGATTTATCAGTTTATTTAATTGAAATCCCGGTGACAATGTACTACTTTTCAGAAATATAAGACAATAACAATAATGATAGAATTTAATATAATAGGAGCCTGAAACATTGCTTGTATGCTATCATTATCAGTCCCAGATTCACACGGGTAAATAATTGTGTGATGTTAGCTTCACAGTGAAGCAATTCTGACATATTTCTTCCTTGTACAGTCTCATTGGTGTGACTCATTGGATTTGGCATGGAATCTGAAGGGTTTCATTTAATCATGTATTGAATTTTGTAAGAGATCATTGGTTGGACTATTGACTACGTATATTTTTGTCCTCTGATTTACCCCTGTTTTGAGTAAACCACTATTGCTGTAGTGTACTGGGTCTAAAAAAAGAAAACACAAACTGAGAAAATATGTACTTTTCTCACCTTCAGTACAAAAAAACTCTGGACATTTTCAGAATTTTACTGATGGCATTTTTATGACATATTTACAAATCAAACACTTTTTTTAAAACGGTCCTTGTTTTCTAGACACCCAGTTTCATAGCGGAGCCCTGTGGCTCCTGTTTGAAGAGTAGCAATGCTGTCTTTACATATATGATTCAGGAGTTATAATTTATCATTATCCCTGTGCCATTGTGATTACTTTTCAGAAAAAAATAGTTGGCTATGTACACATGCTGGGTGCAATAATTTGGTAAGGAGTCCCACAATTTTCTAAAAACTGTTGTTTTCATGTTTATTTAATTCAGTCACAAAATAAATACCAAACGTTGATAGATTTGAGAGGAGAAGCAGATGAAGGTGACAGACTTGCCTACCTTGTTTAATTAATGCTGAATGCACAAATACACCAAACATATAAAATAGTATGCAAACAGTGGATATTAAAAAGACTCCAATCTGAACCCATTAGGCATGGAAAATAACAGAAAAAGCAACAGAAAATACTCAAATGAATTTAAACAAAAAATAAGTAAAATTGTGATTCAAAAATACACAAAATGGTTAGAAAATACAGCTTCAATAATTAATAGTTACACATAATTTCATTTTTTGAATCTGACCAAAAAACTGACATGACATTTGTTTCAACTATTCTTTGTCTTTTGATGAAGTATGAATACTGCTATGATGGTATTATTTCGTTTAGGAATCGAAGTCCTGCTTGGTTTGTAATACATTTTTATTTTGTAAGGTTGTCAATTATTACCTTTATTGTCATACCTATGGGTATATATTATGTTTTCCAAGATTTTCTTCCATGGCTTTTACCAATTGGTTTTTACATTCCATTGTTTAGCTATCATTAAGTAATAGATGATGCCACTCAGTTTTGCTTTTTTTCAAGATGAAGTGAAATTGAAAAAAAAAAAAAATGAATTAAATCTATATTTCAAATGAGTAATGTTGTTTAGATGTTGACCAGATGTTTTTAACAAATTCCTTATGCCAGCTTGCAGTCATTCTTATAACAAGAAATGTTTGTATTGCATGTCAGGATTGAGGACAGCATTTGTTTCAATATTCCTATTACACATATTCTTTGGCCACATTGGTTTATCATACCATGCTACATCTCATGTCACAATTAAAGAGAATGAGCTAATTCGTGAAATAAAAATGTTTCATGGACGTAATCTTACCTGAGTAAATACACTCTCTTTAGCAGTTATGAAAATTATTGTTCTGAGGATGGGAAATTGAACAGCTTTTATGGCTATGTTAAAAGAGCAATATAGTTATTAAATTTTGTGGTAGAATTTCCATGACTAACATTATTATTAAACAAGATATTAACCAAAATTATTTTACAATCTTTGTTTGTCAGAGATAATGTTTTTATTGCAATTATACTATTTAAGAATATTTATTCAGTATAATAAATTTTACTTAGGTCAAAGGCCTGTCCACTATTCCAAATAAGTGGCAGGCAAGCGGGTGTCAGTGCCCTCACCCTTCACCTTCAGGAGTCAAATACTAACAATGTAACATTACCACATAGCTGGGATTAAACCCTTTTCATGCGATCAAGCAAGCAATCTTAGGTAATTATCTTTATTTGAATTTGTTTTAAAATTTCTATGAAGCTCCAGTATTTAATTTTAAGATAACAATACCTTATCATTGTGTGTTTTTTGTCATGAAATAAATACAACTTTAATGTGCTATTAATAAGCTAATAATTTATCATTATGTTAAAAGACTAGACAGTAGGAAAGCTGTTTTATGATCTTTATTAATTATTTATTTTACATTTTAATTTGGGTTTTGTGTGTGCCACATTCTTGATATTAAGTTTTCCTTGTTTGATGAAATTAATGCTTTAGTTGTGTGTGTGTGCGCCATTATCAGTTGAGTTTCATATGCTATTACCAATAAAATAATATTATAATCTACTTTTCACCTTTACAACCTTTACTTTTGATGTCCCTGATAGTATCCGGTAATTGTGTTCACTGCTACATGTGTGGCGTCCTCATTTTTCGTCTTACTTCATGTGCTGTCTGTGTTTTATAGATAAATAGTCTCGCGTGAACCAGACTCTCCTCGCGTTTACTTCGACCGAGGCTAGCCGTGGTCGAAGTAAACGCTAGGAGAGTTCACGCCATTCGTATTCTGGGTTCACGCGAGATTACGCTGTAAAGAGTTCTGGGACCGGTTGCTCGAAATACGACTATAGTCGCTAGCACCAGATTTAATCGTTATTGGATTCGAGGTAGACATTTAACATAGTCAGGTCTATAGTGGATTAAATTTTAAAGCGATTCGAGCTACTGGTCCCCGCTCAGTTTAAAGCAAACGATTTTTTAGTATAAAATTTTGCGATTTGAGATTGAATACGACTCCTTTAGGTAGCTTTAATAGTTACGTAGCATTATTTCCATACCGCTACGCCGAACGTCTATCTTGGCCTCGGCTGGATTCCACCGCCCTCACCCACGATGCATTGCGCGCCCTTTCGAAGTGGCGCTGAATTTTTATTTACCCGGATAATATTTTCAACAAACACAAAAACTGATGTGTTTAACGTGTAACGTATATACAAAGCTCCTTCAAGCTAAACCACGACCCGGGTTGGTTAGTGGTAGCTGGTAGAATGCAATGAATGGAATGGCATGGATGGTGGGGTCGGGTCGGGACGATTGATCGATTGATTGATTGGCAAACGCAAACAAAAATCTCACCCTCTCCTGCTCCTGGAAAATATTGTTATCGATTCAACATACTGAGCTACGCAATCCCCTGACCGAGACCATCCCAGAGGTCCGCGTTGTGTCTACAGCAGTAGTATACTCAGAGCAGCTCGGCGCGCATTCGTGGGCTCTCGTGGGCTGCTCGTGGGCAGGCTCCGCACTACATAAATAGTAGTGATGGCTCCGCACGGCTCCGCACGGCTCCCCACGGCACCGCACGAGATTTCACGAGACTTGCCTAGTATTTATGTAGTAAATATTTTCGGCTCCGCACGGCTCCGCACGAGATT
>JARFOD010154054.1:0-12339 GCA_031763545.1 Mopalia muscosa | reverse complement strand
TTTCCTATCAAATTGACAATAGCTGACCGTGTCAAATGCTAGTTGAATTCCATTTAAACTGTGATCAATCTCTGAACAGGCTAACACCAATTAACCACATGCGGCGTCAGTGAATGAGTGTTCAATATACAATAGACGGAAAACATTGATACGCGTTGGTCAGACAGTTAATCCTCTCCAGGTAGCTACCTGTATTGAATTGATTGTCACCCATGTTGTAAATAATGTAGTGAAGTTTTATCATCAAAATTAACTGTCTTCAAATTCAAATTTTTTTATTGGGTCTGCTCTGGGATAAAGATCACAATCTCAACTTTTGGAATATACAATAATAAAAAAATCACAAATTTTTAGCTGATGGGGGTTAGAGTATCCTTAATGTACCATATAGGTTCAAACTGGGCTGTGAAACCCGGACATTGTACCATACAGGTTCAAACAGGGCTGTGAACCCCTGTCAATGTACCATACATGTTCAAATTTGGCTGTGAAACCTTGTCAATGTACCATACAGGTTCAATGTATATCAACTATCTTCGTGTCTCGTGTCAACTGCTTTTCTATTTTTCTCTAAATTAAACTTTTTTTGATTTATGAAAGATGTGACTAATCATTAACAGGTGGGAAGCAGATATCGAGACTATCAGGTGACAAGACAAAGATTCTCATGACTAGTGATAACACCTATGAAAAACAGTTACAGACATATTTCCCTCGTCCCCCGGAGTCTTGGTGTCCAGAGAAATCAACATGTCAGAAATATGACCCGAATGCTCCACATAGAGTTCATAGAACTGAGATAGGCATACAGAAATGGACATCATTACCAAAACCTATTGATGTGAGTTACTTTCTTAAAAAGCTAATTCCAAGGACGATTCTAAAGTTGGGCTGGTGACTGTTTGTAATATGATGGCTCTGTTTTAAGTTTACTTTTTAATGTTCACAATACGTTTTCTGGAGATATTTAGTTTGTTTGGCATTATTAAGGAACTTCTATGGAATGTCACATGTGTTTTTTAGGATTGCAATATGATGAAACCTACTCCATTGTATGTTCAATTAAAAATATACACTTTAATGTTAATATAATAGTATTCACGTCACATATTTTTAAAGAAAAAGTTAATAGTATGTGTTCAACATCTAGAGGAATTTAAACATCTAGACGCATATGCCATGGTATAATATACATAAGTTTACGCAAATATAAATAGAAATGATTATGTAGTTTAGATGCTTTGCAAATAATGTATCCATTATTAATGTTTCATACGTGAGAATCAGTAAATTGTGAGTTTTATGTGTGTATTCTATTTCAGGACACTGCAGATATAGTGAGTATAATAGCCACAGACTATGACCCTGATAGGAGAAGCTCACCAGACCCAATAGCCAGGAGGAACACCAAACAAAACTTTTCCATGATGAAAATATGTAAGCATCACACTCAACAAAATAGTAGTGTGTATGGAAATTTATACAGACAAGACAATAAAGAGATGAAATTGTATTGTAGGAAATATATATTATATTTAAAAAATAAAAATAGTTTTGTGACGTGCATTTGAAATTATTATTTCACAGTTAAAGAAACTGTGATAAAATATGTCTGTTTTTATAACTTTATAACTGACATATCTATTCCAAATACAGCTAGTGACAACTAAACAATATTAAAATAGATGGACTGGACAAAGGCAGCCTAAAATGAACATGTAGAATCTGTTAAACCATTCGAGACCAGACACACCTTATCAGCATGGCTTCCCACCAGCTCTGAAAAGCTATTTCACTTCCCTGAGAGTGCCTGTCAATAGCTGACATCTCAAGATGTGCCAGGAAAGAATAATTGACATAAATATGTTTTAGCAAAGGTTTCAAATTGTTATCATGAAATGTAACAACAAGATTTAAGAAATTTCATTTTTCCTTATTCATATATCTGTTAGCTGTTGAGGGATTAAAGTTGTAAGTTTATTAATCTTCCTTTGGTAGTGGAGGAATGGCGCTCTCAGTGGCACTTGGCCGGGCAGTATGCTGACAGCTCACCTGACGATCTCATACACGACATGGCTGATATCCAGCCTCATGTTCGCCTCAAGGCTGTGGCTACAGTAGCTAAAGCCATGTCGTACAAGGCCCCAACAGACCCTGGTATACAGATCAACATGGAGAAGAATAAAGTAAATGCTGTAGATCAACTACCAGAAAAGATATTCCGTGCCTTGGAGTATTTGTTGTATGATAAGCACGATCAAGTGAAGAGAGCTGCTGCCATTGCTCTATATTCAATGGGTAGACCAAATAAAGAGGTAACTTTTTAAAATCTGTTAACAGGGTAACCTGGAAAGTAAGCATTACAATTATTTAAATTTTTGTTCAAGGCTTATGACTTAATAACATATACATGTATTAATTCTAGAATTACTAGTAGTCTACATGTACTTATCTAGGTAAACACTGACCAATCCTGGTCGAGGCAAGCAACTATTTCTCCATCTATTAAAAATATATAGATGCCAGAACCAGACTTTCTATTATGAGTAATGTCTAGACAATTTAGCATCCTTGTGTCCATGCTATATGTAGAGAGAACATCGCTGCTTTCACTGGGTTAGAATTTGGTATTCATTCTGCTGTGAACCTCTGTCCATGTAGCTCAGTCTGTAGAGCGTTAAGCCAGTAACCCAAATGTCCCAGGTTTGTATCCAGCGGAGGCAAGCTGATATTTCACTCCTCAGTGAAGATTTTCATGTGAAAGTCGCACAGTCTCGGGATCTAAAGATAATTTTCGTAGTATGTTTTTATGGGGCTATTGCTGTAGCCCTATTCTGTAATTGTCAAAAATTTAGACAAAATGCACGTGGACCAACTTAAAAGAAAATATCATGAAAGCCTATTAATTGTTGGATTTTTGTAGCTGAATTGTATACCTATAAGTCTCAACCAGAGTATCGTATCTAAACGGTAAAATGTCTAAATTAAGGCTGATATAAATTTTGAGAGGCAAAAAATTAATATGTATAGTGAGTCTGATTCTACAGTTGCTCATTTATTTCAAAGATCATACATATAAAAATCGTTTTTTCAAAGCTCAATCGGTATCTTCACCTACCTGACAATATAAAATTCTGACAGTCCAATTCTTATTTTCAAGGTCGTTTGGTCATATTTTTTATTTTCAAGGTTTTCAAGGTAATGTGTGAGCCCTGTGTATGTAGGCTTAGCAGTCTAAACCTACTAGGCCTAATGTCTAATACCAAAACAGCCAAAGTTTAATGAAAACGCTCGCTGTTTAAAATTGTATTTAACACACAAA
This sequence comes from Mopalia muscosa, assembly GCA_031763545.1. Classification (NCBI taxonomy): domain Eukaryota; kingdom Metazoa; phylum Mollusca; class Polyplacophora; order Chitonida; family Mopaliidae; genus Mopalia; species Mopalia muscosa. Next base: position 9,017 of record JARFOD010154054.1, on the reverse strand, counting down.
CATTTATTAGGTTCTGTAAATAGTGTACGTTCTACCTCGATCGGCAGTTATGTGTGTTAGTGTAGGAGCCCTATGAAGATAGAATTTAGAACAAAGAAATTCAACTGTTAAAAGGTTTTGATCATTTGACATAATTGATAGTGCCAACTCGCAGGAAATCTGTAAATTGTATACAATAGACTGAGAGTATGGTGTATGTAAATAAAGTTTTGTTATTTTCTTACTCTATCTAGTAGTGATTCACACAAACATACTTGCTTTTTTAGTACCTAACAACAGCAATATCTGATCAAACATCTGTGTACAAACTGGCTCTAAAGTCTTTATAGTAACAACCGATTTTGAAAACATTTGACGGTATATTTATGAATTCCGTATTTGTTTTCAAATAATATTGCTTAACCATCTGTTTTATATTGATTTCACATTTAAAACCAAATGTACTAGGTCATTAAAATAAAACAAATGTTTACTGCTTTGACGTTCAAAAGAATGGGTTAAGAGCTAGTATGCATTTTAAAATAAGTGCTTTAAATGAAACTTGTATCATAATGGACTTTAAATGTTTAGTTTAATTTATTCAGACTGAGAGCATACTGCTCATAGATTAAGAAATCATATTACATATACAATGAAAAATGAAACCTATGATCTATTTTTTTTCACAATTGATGATGATGATTAATGTTTGTTGAGATTTCACAGGCTTTATCTCAAGGTATTGCAATAACACCTTTGTTTCTTTATGCAGTACTGTTAACATCTTTGAGCAAAATATTCTATTTAATTCCTATCATTGCCTGTATTCAATTAGATAAGAGTTATTAAAAATGTTATCATAGGGCTGTCATTCGCCACAGTCAATTATATAAGGTGCATGTCACATGCTGTCATTTTTCACAGTCAATCAGATATTGGTTAAGATGCTGTCACAAGGTGGTCATTTGTCATAGTCAATTAGATAAAGTGTTAAAATGTTGTAACAGGGCTGTTATTTGTTTTAGTCAATAAGATAAAGGGGTAAAATGTTGTCACATGGCTGTTATTTGTTTTAGTCAATTAGATAAAGGGGTAAAATGTGGACACAGGGCCATCATTTGTCACAGTCAATTAGATAAAGTGTTAAAATGTTGTAACAGGGCTGTCATTTGTCACAGTCCATTAGATAAAGGGTTTAAATGCTGTAACAGGGCTGTCATTTGTCACAGTCAATTAGATAAAGTGTTAAAATGTTGTCACAGGGTTGTTATTTATTTGAGTCATTTAGATAAAGGGGTAAAATATTATCACAGGGCTGTCATTTGTCACAGTCCATTAGATAAAGGGTTAAAATGTTGTCACCAGGTTGTGATTTGTTTTAGTCAATAAGATAAAGGGGTAAAATGTTGTCACAGGGCTGTTATTTGTTTTAGTCAATAAGATAAATGGGTAAAATGTTGTCAAAGGGCTGTTATTTGTTTTAGTCAATTAGATAAAGGGTAAAATGTGGTCACAGGGCCGTCATTTGTCACAGTCAATTAAATAAAGTGTTAAAATGTTGTAACAGGGCTGTCATTTGTTTTAGTCAATTAGATAAAGGAGTAAAATGTTGTGACAGGACTGTCAATTGTTTTAGTCAATTAGATAAAGGGGTAAAATGTGGTCACAGGGCTGTCATTTATCACAGTCAATTAGATAAAGTGTTAAAATGTGGTCACAGGGCTGTCGTGTGTCACAGTCAATAAGATAAGGTGTTAAAATAATATAACAGAGCTGTCATTTGTTTTAGTCAATTAGATAAAGGGGTAAAATGTTGTAACAGGGCTGTCAATTGTTTAAGTCAATTAGATAAAGGGGTAAAATGTTGTCACAGGTCTGTCATTTGTCACAGTCAGTTAGATTATGGTAAGAATTCTGTCAGGGTTGTCATTTGTTCCAGTCTATAAGACAAAGGGTTAAAATGTTGTCACATTGTTGTCATTTGCTCCAGTCAATTAGTTAAAGGGTTAACATGCTGTCAGAGGGGTGTCATCAAAGGATAAGATGTTGTAACAGGGCTATCATTTGTCACAGACAATTAAATAAGGTTTAAGATGCTGACACAGGGCTGTAATTTGTCACAGTCAATTATATAAGGGATAAGATGTTGTAACAAGGCTGTCATTTGTCTCAGACAAATTGATAACGGTTAAGGTGCTGTCACAGTCAATTATGTAAGGTTTAAAATGATGTCATTTGTCACAGACAATTATAAAAGGGTTAAGATGCTGTCACCCAACTGCCATTTATCCCAGACAATTAAATTAAGCTGAAGATGCAGTCACAGGTGACTGATTTGTCACAAGAAATTATATAAGAGTTAATATGCTGTCACATGGCTGTCATTTGTCACAGTCATTACAATATAAGGGCTAACATGCCATCTCAATACTGTCATATGTCACAGTCAATATGAGGATTTCCAGTTATGACGTTATGACAACAGATTGACGTCCCCTTGCAAAATAACATTATCGGTTTACGGTAAGGGAGGGCCAATCCACGATTTTTAACCTAATCAGTATAGGGAATATTACCAATTAGCCACCTAACATTAATGAAATCAAATGAATTTCCTTTCCCCATGGCTTAAAACATAATTCTTTGCAAAAGTTACAATTTTAAAGTTGCAGTTTCATAAAAACCAGTAACCCGCAGTGTTAAAGCATAGGCAGTCTGCCCTCCTGTGCCATAAAGTGGCAACGTCATTTCGCAAAGGGACATCACTCTGTAATCCTAACGTCATAACTCAAAACGTCCGTATTAGATACAAAAATTGAGCTGCTGTCACAGGGCTGTCATTTGTCACAGTAAATTAGATAAGGGTTAAAATGCTGTCAAAGGGCTGTCATTTGTCATTCTCGATTATATATGGGCTAACATGCTGTCACAGGGATGTCATTCTTCACATTTAATTAGATAGGGGTTAAGATGGGGTCACAGGGCGGTCATTTGTCACAGACAATTAGATAAAGGTTAAGATGCTGTCACAGGTGGCTCATTTGTCACAGTAATTAAGATAAGGATTAATATGCTGTCCCAGGACTGTCATTTGTCACAGTAAATTAGATAAGGGGTTAGATGCTGTCATAGTGCTATTCTTCACCACATGAATAAGAAAAGAGTTTCTGTGATGTAAAAGGGCTATCATTTGTATCTTAAAATTAAATAGGGGTTAAGCTGCTGTCAGACATCATTTGCTACAGTCATCAAGGTAAGGGTTAAGCTGCTGTCAGACATCATTTGCCACAGTCACCAAGATAAGGGTTAAGCTGCTGTCAGACATCATTTGCTACAGTCATCAAGATAAGGGTTAAGCTGCTGTCAGACACCATTTGCCAGTCACCAAGATAAGGGTTAAGGTGCTGTCAGACATCATTTGCCACAGTCAACAAGGTAAGGGTTAAGGTGCTGTCAGACATCATTTGCTAGTCATCAAGGTAAGGGTTAAGCTGCTGTCAGACATCATTTGCCACAGTCATCAAGATAAGGGTTAAGGTGCTGTCAGAATCATTTGCCACAATCATCAAGATTTGGGTTAAGGTGCTGTCAGACATCATTTACCACAGTCATCAAGATAAGGGTTAAGGTGCTGTCAGACATCATTTGCTACAGTCATCAAGATAAGGGTTAAGCTGCTGTCAGACATCATTTGCCACAGTCATCAAGGTAAGGGTTAAAGTGCTGTCAGAATCATTTGCCACAGTCATCAAGATTTGGGTTAAGGTGCTGTCAGACATCATTTGCCACAGTCATCAAGATAAGGGTTAAGGTGCTGTCAGAATCATTTGCCACAGTCATCAAGATTTGGGTTAAGGTGCTGTCAGACATCATTTGCCACAGTCACCAAGATAAGGGTTAAGCTGCTGTCAGACACCATTTGCCACAGTCATCAAGGTAAGGGTTAAGCTGCTGTCAGACATCATTTGCTACAGTCATCAAGATAAGGGTTAAGGTGCTGTCACAGGGTTATCGTTTGCCACAATTAACTAGATAAGGGTTAAGGTGCTGTCACAGAGTTATCGTTTGCCACAATTAACTAGATAAGGATTAAGGTGCTGTCACAGGGTTATCGTTTGCCACAATTAACTAGATAAGGGTTAAGGTGCTGTCACAGGGTTATCGTTTGCCACAATTAACTAGATAAGGGTTAAGGTGCTGTCACAGGGTTATTGTTTGCCACAATTAACTAGATAAGGGTATAGGGGCTGTCCTGGACTCCTGGTTCATTAATATGCACCAGTTCATTAGGCTAGTACATGTATCCACAGCTGTTTCAGACTAATAAAATAAATAATCATTTTAGGTTTTCGCCCTTTCTGCATTTTTCTCCTGTATGGCTCTTGTTTTGTTGATGAATATCTTCAGAAGATTCTAATAGGTATATTTGTTAATAGTGTGGGGATCTGTGTAAGCTCAAAATGTTACCATCATGTATTGTTACCTTGCTTAGATAAGTTTAGGCTCTTTGTCATTGACCTTTCCCTTGCTGTCAATATTCAGCTGTACTTATAATCAGATTATTAAACTGTTCGTCAATATTATCAATGGAATAAATTTCAAGAGGATTATTGTTGTAGCGCTTGCCAAATATAGAGAAATTTTATCTTTATTTTCTCATTTGAATGCATGTTACATTGATTTATCCGCCCTCTTGCTGAGCGCAAAGTTTACTGAATTTTCCAGCATAACATGTATTTCACATTGTTTGGTTGTAGTATGGTGGTCAATCACTGTCCTCATGTAGGGTTAATAACCTTAAGGCAGTGTTTAACACTCAGCAAATGATCAATCAATCAAGCAATCATTCAACCAAAAAATCAATCATGCTATGTTATGGTGTGATTTTAAAGATGATAAAATAAAAAATTTCAAATGGAGTTGACAGCCTCATTGTGGCTTTGTCTATATCATAGCTGGCCGAGCAGCCTCAGTTTTGTGATTTTGATATTATAATTAATAGAATATAACACAGTTTTTATTGAAGACAATTTCTCTATTTAATGGAGAAAATGATAACCCAGACACAGAAGCACTTTGATGGGTTGTTGGGATTGAGATTTCTGTTGCCCTTTTTTTTTTACCAGAGCAGCACTGATCTGGTCTGTTAGTGATGTCTGTGTTCTGTTTTCTGATTGCCCTGTCTTGTCTTGCTGCCAATAGCTCTATGGTGCTCTCCTACACATATTGGGCTTGTCCCATCACGGCAATGCCTCACTTTGTTTTTGTTACTGATTAGAAATATATGACAGGCTTATGGTACACCAAAGCGGACAAAATTCAAGATTTATAAATTTAACTCCAAGATTATTTTTCTTGTCCAAGATTCTATTTTTCTTGTCCAAGATTTTAATTTTTCTTGCCCAAGATTTTATTTTTCTTGTCCAAGATTTTAGTTTTCTTGCCCAAGATTTTATTTTTCGATCCAAGATTCATGTGACCAATCTAACGTTCATGCAACAGTCAATTGTAATATGAAGGTACATTGCACTGGTAGACGATTTAAGGATTTTCACACATAGTATTAGGATAGTATGTTTCACTAAATGACCTATATTATATTGTATAGTTACGTCACTGATTACACTGCACCGACTTGTCGATGTTACACTGGACGACATTATCAGTTTATGTGGTCCATGAATCTTGGAATGGTCAAGTGAACCTTGGACAGGTCACATGAGTCTTGGATGGAAAAATAATCTTGGGCAACAAAAATAAATTCTTGGGCACGAAAAATAATATCTTAGAGTTAAATTTATAAATCGTGATTGTTTTCTGCTTTGGTGTGCAATACAGGCTGGATGATACAGTATGACTTACACTAGTTTGTAGTTATCAGATTTACTTTTTAGTAGATAGCAAATTTTTAAAATTAAGATAATAATTTAAAGTAGAGTTTATATTAAACTGAGTTTCTTACTCTAAAACTCTTTTCACAATATTATCCTACTAAAGTTATTACAAATCCAACCGATAAATTGTCGACTTTAAATTGTTTAAAAAAGTAGCATGTAGCATATGATTAAAATGTCAAATTATTTGAAGGTTGGTCTTGTAAGTTTTAATTAGTTTGATTAAATTATACATACACAAACTACTTAAATTATTAAATTACACAAATTATAAACATAAATTTGCAGAAAATATCTGGACTTCTTGATTGTTGAAAATGAGAGTTTTGTAAACTTTGATTGTCACAGTTATTATACAAAGGGAATGGGGAATGAACAATTCGTTTTTTGTCATTTGTGTATTTGTTGTTCAACAGGCCCTGATGAAATCTTTTTATTTTCATCAATTTGGAAAAAATTTGGAAAATGACACAAACAGTTTACATTAGCTGACCATAAATAATGAACACAGATAGATTGTGATCAGATGACACAGGCGTTTTTTAATATCAAACACATATGCAGTCAGAAGAATATATATTAATAATCTTATCAGTTTCAGTATACATGTATGTCTTGCAGGAAACTAAAAGCCATGTTCAATTAAATTGAAAAAAAAAAATTAACCAGAAGCAGGTTAAATTTAAATGAGTACCTGATGAGTATATGATGATAAATAATGAGGTGTTCAAATGATATAAATATTGCGGTGTTCAAATAATATGTATATGAATAAAGGAAAGTGAGTTAAAAACTTACATGAAGTAAGGCAGTAATTGCTGGATGTCTGTGTTAGATGGGTGAGCAGGCACATTGATCACAACAGAACTGTATTCACTCAGACAATTGTTATTGGGCAGCAGCTGTGAACAGTTCCCATCTTCTTATTGTTGTTCTCTCTTATATTACTTATCCAACAACACGTTGGCTTTTAAATACTGGTATTGAGACGATGGTTGTGTGTTATGATGTGGCTGATAACAATAGTGCAATCAATACCTACCCGGTCATTACATCTTGTACCTATGGTCAAAGAGGTCAGCCCTCTGGCTAGTCCACTACAATTAAAGTACATTTATGGTGTCAACTGTGTAGGAACATTAACTTTCCAATAGAGCTTTTGTATGAATGACACTTCACAGTGTGGTTGTGTTGTTGTTGTTATATGTAAGCCTGAGGAAGAACATGCAGGGTCTATGCCACCTTCAAACAGAAATACGACATAAAACACCAATCAATCAAACAATCCAAGAGCTCAAGCTCTCTATACTGAACCAAAGTACCATAGTGGTAGCGAGTGCGCTTCCTGAACTGAACATGCTTCGATTTACCTTTCACGGGTTCGAGTCCACCTTTGGACCATCAGGTATATGAGCGAGTCACATGTTGTGGCTCCAGAAAACGCGGGGGTGGTTTTTACGAGGTTTCCTCTCGGTTTTCCACCGTAATAAGGCTGTGTATAGTGTGACTTGTGAAGTGTTCGTCATATAAGTGAAATAACCTTGAGTACGACATTAAACACCAATCAAACAAACCAAAGTACCATAAGCACTTGTAGTAAAAGCAATTGATGAACATATTTTTAATTAGATCAAATTAATTTTGGTAATTGGTTTCATTTTGAAGTTTACTTATTATAATCTTAGGCTTTATTGTTTTAATATCAACCATGAGTATGTGGACTTCCTTGAGGTAGTATTTTAGTTCTATTTTCCAGAAATCTGTCCATGTGTGCAATACAAAAAAGTGTAGGATGACTAGGTTACTAGGTACAAATAGGTAAAGCCTGCAGCAAGGCCTGGTAATGATAAGCATTTGATCAATTAGCTATACATCTTGTGTTTTGTTTTGTTATTTCTCTCACATTTAATTTTTGTAAGGCATTTATCTCAACAAGTATGATTACAACAGATCATTATGAGGTATCCAGACAGGGATTATCAAGACAAATGTGCTAAATCTTTAAAATTGTATCTTATCTGTCACAGCTTGAATGTTGGCTCCGAGTTTATTCAGTTTATTAGGACGACCATCCACACAGATAGTGTATAACTGTCAACATATCCTCAAATATAAAATCAAGTATGGGTATAGGTGCACTAAATGTATATTTAAAGAACACCAATCAATCAATGTGGATCATACCAGTGTTTTATGATGTCCCTGCCAAAGGATCCAAGAAGAAGCAGTGACTTATAACTTTAATAGGTACCTCATCTGCTTGGTTACATTTATGTATGTGATCTTCTAAATCAACTTTTCTTTGAAAATATATTTCTTGAAAATGCCATAAAAGCTAGGAAACAAATTTGTTTGATTTGATGCCCGTTCACAAGTTGTGTGGGGTAACAAATATTAGAATCATTTATAATAATCATTATACAGAAACTTGTTTACAATCTGTAGCTTTCTGTAAACATGCCATTGCGTTGCTATTCTTTTCTCTGGTTGCTTTTCACATCATTTTAATTATACAATCATTTGCCAAATCTGTTTTGTTCAATTTAAAAAAAAAGATATCTTATATATCAAACAAGTGACACAGTGGATTTATAAACAACCATTTAAAAATTAGACAAATGACATTGTACATTTTAAAAAACCATTTGTAAAGCAAACAAAGGCACTGCACATTAAAATATAACCATTTGTAAATCAGCAAAATGACACTGTACATATAGAAACAACTATTTATAAATTAAATAAATGACACTGGACAGTTACAAAAAAACATTTGAAAATCAAATAAATGACACCGTTAATTCCAAAACAACCATTTTTATATCAAACAAATGACAATGGTCATTGAAAAACAACCATTTGTAGACCAAACAAATGTCACTGAACATTGAAAAAAAGTAATTTGTAAATCGAACAAATACAATCTACATTTAAAATCAACCATTTGTAAACCAAACAAAGACAATCCACATTCAAAATCAACCATTTGAAAATCAAACAAATACAATCCACATTCAAAATCAACCATTTGTAAATCAAACAAATACAATCCACATTCAAAATCATTCATTTGTAAATCAAACAAATACAATCCACATTCAAAATCAACCATTTGTAAATCAAACAAATACAATCCACATTCAA
>JARFOD010154043.1:0-12339 GCA_031763545.1 Mopalia muscosa | reverse complement strand
TCTACCATGATCAATTTGTGTATTTCCTCTACCTTGATCAATTTGTGTATTTCCTCCAACTTGATCAATTTGTGTATTTCCCCTGCCTTGATCAATTTGTGTTATTTCCCTGTCTTGATCAATTTCGACATTTCCTGTCCCATTCTCGAATTGTGCTGTTCCTCTGCCTTGATCAATTTGTGTATTTCCTCTAACTTGATCAATTTGTGTATTTCCTCTAACTTGATCAATTTGTAAATTTCCTGTCCCATTCTCGAATTGTACAGTTCCTCTCCCTTGATCAATTTGTGTATGTTGTAGACCCTGGCCAATGTGTTTATCTCCTGCTCCTTGGTCAGCTGGCACTGTTTCAGCAACTCTGGTGCCTCCTATCGACAGTTGAGTAACTGGCGTTTGCAAAAAATAATCCGGGCGCGTGCCATTTTTGCCAACGATTTCAGTGTTTGGGTTTCTACCACGATGTATTACCAAGACACTGCTTTGTTCGATTGCCATTTGATTGGACGAACTTCGGGTATTGTTGTTAACGGGCTGTTCAAATGCATTCTGTACAGGATGTGACAGATTTTGACCTGGTACATTTTGTGGAGATGACCCGTCCGGTTGACTAACAGTTTGATCAAGCACGAGTGGTGGAAGCTGTGACCGTTGTCCTGGAAGTTCATATTGTTGACCAAGCGTTTGTTTAAATGGAAACCTATTTTCTGCAGCTTTGTTTGCACCAGTTTGAGTGTCAAGCAAAACTTGAATATTATTCTGTGTCCTGTGTGTTTCAATGCCTGACGGAGGTTGCTCTTGTCCGCGAATTTGTTCTAACGCTTCCCTATTTTCACCAGTTACGTTTCTACCCCCATTTATAACCAATACACTGCTTTGTCCAGTGACCGTTTGTTTCTGTGTCTCATTGTTTGTAGAATTTGGTATATTTCGCCCCATTTGAGTGCCTTTATCTGTCGCAGTGTACTGGCTGATGGAGTCTGATATTGTTTGTGTGCTTTTTTCCCCTTCAATTTGTCCATTTTCTTGTCCAAGCGTCTGTGGAGATTGCCAACCTCCCTGTCCCGTTTGAGTGCCTCTATCAGTTGCATTATTCTGACTAGTAGGGTCTGTTTTTACTCTAGTAGTACTTGTTTGTTGATCTTGTCCACCCCATTGCGGAATTGGTGGGGGTTGCAGACCTCCTTGCCCCATTTGAGTGCCCCTGTCAGCTGTTCTCGTCGGGATAACGGGATCTGATATTGGTTGAGAGGTGTTTGTTTGTTGATCTGTTTGTTGGCCAGGTTGTTGTTCAAGCGATTGTTTCGTTTTCGGGGAGTGTAAACCTTCTTGTCCGGTTTGAGTTCCACTGTCAGTTACATTAATGCTGCTAATAGGCCTTAGTATCGTTTGTGATGGGCTTGTACGTTGATCTGATTGGCCAGTTTCGTGTCCACGCGGTTGTGTAGCTGTTGATGATGGCAAGCCTTGTTGTTCGACGTTGATTCCCTTGTCCAAAGTTCCATTCTGGCTGGTGGGACTTGCAAATGATTGTGAAACATTCGTTGTTTTGTCTTGTCCAGATATTTTACCAAGTGTCTGGTGAATTGGGGAGGATTGCATACCTTGTTCAGTCTGAGTGCCTCTATCAAGTGAGCCATTATTGATCAAGGGGCCTGGTATTGCCTGTGAAGGATTCGTTCTTTCTTGTCCTTGTTCTTTTCCAAGAGTTGGTTGAATTGTTGAGGCTTGCAACTCTCCTTGTCCGGATTTAGTGTTCATATCAGTATAACCCGTCTGACTAATCGGGTCTGGTATTGGCTGTGACGGGTTTGTTTGTCGATCTGATTGTTCAAATGGTTGTTCGAATGTTTGCTGAACTGGCAAAGAGTCTACAGCTTGCTCTGTTTGACTAGCTCTAATGGTCATAATATTGGGACTAAATTGACTCGATTCACTGAAAGCCGAATTTGACTTCACGTTACCTCCTGATATGTGTCCTCCTTTCCCTGCATTCATTGCTACGGATTGTCCCACAGTGGGGTCAATTTGACTTCTAGACGATTGGTAACCATTTCCACCTTGATTGACACCCTGGATGTCACCGGTCGGCCTAGGCTGATTTTCCAAAACGTTTCCTGTTGGAGATGAAATTTCAGATCGTACATTTGTGTTGCGTATTTGTTTTCTGGAATAGCCTGGATTTGTCAAAGAATTAGAGGCTTGATTGTACACTAAACCATTGAAGAAGCCATGCTGAGGTTGTGGCTCCGGGTCGATAGGTGGTGATTGGTGACCTAACCATATTGTACCCACATCAATCTTTACAGCAATGTCATTTTGTTTTATAACTGGATTCAAACTGATTCCCAGTTGCGGCATCTGTGTGGCTGGATGAGTTTCTGGAGCAGGGCCTATCCCCAATCTCCCACCAATCGAGTTCAAATCCACAGCCGGCTGTTGTGCACCGCTTAATCCAACAGATCCTTGGGCTCCGGTCGGCTGTCTGTTGAACTCATTCAACACAGTTCTTTGTTCCAGATTTTGATTGCTACCCAATGTCTGCAATCCACCATTGGGTACTCCCGCCCCTGGTTGAAAGCCGTCAGGTAAATCCAGATCTATAGCACCTTGTGTATTAGGGGCATACTGAAACTGCCTTCTAGGATTTCTTGGCTGTACCCTTCCTTGGCTTATTTCTATACGATTGTTATTCACTGGGAATCTGTTAAAAGGAAAGAAGGATGGACTGTTTCGCAACATCGTATTTGATCTCGGGGCACCGTTTACCCACTGAGTCCTGCCATTGAGGAGTTTTAGTACAGAAGATGTATCGAAATTGGGTTCACTTGCTGGATTTCGAGGCCTGTTTATCACATTTCCGACTGTGTGAGGGGAGGAGCTCCTCGGGAACCACTGAGCCTGCCCTTGTGTACCTAGAAATAATAATAAAAATAATACCAAATACAATAAACTTATTTTGTCAAATGCAATTCATATTGACAACAAAACATGCCTTTGTTGTATATTCGGAGCATTATTAAGAGCTACTTAATTTACACATGTATTATCAGGTTGAAACTTAAATTTAGTTATAACGGGTACAAAATCAACATTTTGCTGAAGCAATGAAATATAAAATAGGGAAAAATCAACGTGTAAGTACTACATACATTTTGAAATATATTTACATATACGTGCATTAAAGAAGCGCTCAGTGCTTTTCAATATTAAAAAAATAATATTAAAACGCATGCTGTTGATGTAGTCGCTTACCCTGACTGACAGGACTGCGCAGCAGCCGAGCGCGACATTTTCTTCAGCAAGTTGCGTCTCCATGCCTGGTTATCAGCGTTAAGCGCGGAATTGAGCTCTACGCAAGTGGCACGTCCAGTAATCTCGCGATTGCCTCGAAACATCGAATCAGGTTTATAAACATAGTCAGAAATACAATAGCCCAATTGTCTTTATGGGCATACAATTTAAGGTCAGTTGAATTTTGTTTGTTGCAATTTTATTATTTTTGGCAAAACTGATTTGTGTATATAGTTGTGTTAGACAGCTTCACGGGTATGCTGGCTGCATCTTTGGAAAATAGGATTTGTCTTTGTTGAATAAGTTTTGTATGTGAGGGTTTGCTATCCCAGAGGCAAACACCATCTTACACAACCACAATATGCTTTCACCCAGCCTTGCTTTAATGACCTTAACGTTATGGGTAAACAAGAGCTTAAATGGGAAGGAAACAAATACAAATCCATTCTCAAAGTATACACTAGATCAACTTGAAAATAAAACTGCTATTACAGTTTTGTAGGATATTTATTTTTCTACTGAAGGTCGCTTTTAGATTGGGTCTGCAATCACATATACGGATATCACTGCATTCACTGAAGTAAATATATATTTAAATCCTGACCATCGGTTGGATGCTTATTTATTCTGTTTATTTGTACATTTTTTATTGCACTTTTAAGTTTTGAATAAAAACCATGGCACCAAAAAAGTAAAACATATTTTCGCAGAATTTTATCTATTAACTGAAAGAATGAAACGGTCTATTTCCTACCTACTATAAACGACAATGAGGCAGTTTTTGCAATATAAACAGCGCCCTATAGCGTACATTCTGTGAAGTTGGGAAATCTCAACCCGACTCAGTAAATGTGGAAAGCCAGTTTAATTTAAAACACAGCCATTTATTACAATTCCAGTATGCTATAGGATTAAATTGAGTTATTTTATGCTTTAAACATGTAGATAAAATGCATGGAATCGAACAGTAATGGTCTGCTTGTAATATGTTATTTTTAGCTCAGGCTGGATTACCCGTGATTCAATGACAATTTCTTTAATTTCCATTGAACGGAAGGGGAAAATGTAAGATCTCCCGCGCAGCCTGCGTCAAAAGAAGCATTAAAAACTTCCCCAAAACCACAATACCATTGATATATGATAATATACGCTTGCATTTTTTTGGTCAATATACTTCTAGTTTTGCTTACAGCAATTAAGTGGCTTTATCGGGAAACGTGGGTGTTAATCAAATGTAACCCACTATTGCATATGATATCGGTGGACTTTAGTGTGCCGTAACGTTTGAGTAAGATAACATATGAATATTATTTAAAGTGTCCTACAACGTTGGCCCAAGAGCGTTGGTGTTACATCGTATAACACTTTAGGCCTAGTTTCCTATGTAATGATGACGCTTTTGTCTTGACAAATGGGCTATAGTTGTAGCAAAACACTTTTTGTGACATTCCGTTATATTCGATTGATCAGAATAATTTTGCATTGTAATCGTTGGCTTACTGGTGTTTAAATTCCAGGTTTCGTTGGAATGCAGTATAAACTCATAATTTTACCTCAATTTAATCAATCTCTCTGAGTAAGACCGGCTTGACAGGATGGTAAATGACCAGTTTCTAAAGGGAGCGCTCTTAGTATAGATTTGAGGCGGATTATCTCGTTATTAAACTCTTTAATCGGCGACATCAAAGGAAATCCCCATTCTAGTAAATTCAGTCAAACGTAGAACAAGTTAGAATTAAGAGGTTTTGAACATGTAAATACAATCATGAACTCTATTGTTATGGTACAAGCTGAAAATTTATATCAAAACTCTTGAATACCTAACATTGTATCCTATATTCTATTTTTGTATTACAAGTCTAATTTAGAAAGCACAATCTGTTATTCCTAAGTGCCACATATAGGTTAAGTGTACGTAGGGGCACTTTCGTTAAACTTAATGCTGTTAACAGCAAGGCTTTCCAATTCACATGACAAATGACGCAATTTGTTCGATGTTTTACATCTAACCTCTCACATTTAACCGAACCGAGCTAAATACAAACTTTATCCATATAACACTGTGTAATTTCACGAATAAATAATGTCAACACTGAACGATATATCGGCCGTTTCAACTAACAATTGACCCGTGTATGACAGGTAAATTTTTTCTTTAACTTCATCAGTTTGTTAAGTGAAGATAATGTTATTGGGTTTAATAAAGGCTTGAAAATATGGTCTGGAAAACTCCACAAATATAACGTCTGATACAAATAAAAAGGTCACGCGAATGTAATTGTGTGTTAATTCTTTAGGTGACAGTGTGGTTATGAACAATCTTTGAATTTGTAAATTGATCAAATACATTTTAAAAAACTGTATAATCCTGCTGGAAAACTGTATATATATTTTAAATAAATAAATAAATATATATAAATGCTGTACAACTGTAGATCATTTATGCTTGAAAACGATGCCTAAATAGACATTGACACGTTGTACCCATAATAAACCAGACGTTGTAATCCAAAAAGCCTTGGCTTAGGTTTAGTACATCAGCTTCTAAATTCCTCTTAAAAAAAAAAAAAAAAAAAAAAAATTGTTATTTTCTTTACAAACATTTAACAAAGATTTTTTTAAAGATTAAAAATCCTTTAACAGTTGCCAGCTGAGTGTAATGAAGTTTAAAGAGAGTGCATTTTGCAATACTCTATATTCAGCCTACTTAAATAAGTAGTTTGGCTCTTAATTGTCCTGAAACCTTATTCTGTAATCGTTAGAATAATTCATCTAATTATGGCAAGGTAAAAGCCCCCAAGCGTTTAGCAAATTAACATTTGTTGTACTCAGAATTTCACTTCTTTGGAGTTATGATTTAACTATCATTGAAAATACAGGTTTTAAAATAAATTTTAAAAATACCTACACCATGTAGCGATTCTTTCATTATTGGGTCACGATTTATTGTTGTTTAAAATAGATCCATGCACTAAGTTATCGCTAAAAATAACTTAAATATTTGTCTTTAATTCGATTTTATGGTTTGTCGGTTGCGTGGATTTGATGGAGGGCAAATTCTGCTTTTTGTATGTATTATATTGCTGATTTTAAATTTGATTCTAATGATGGTAACTTTGTAAAACCCAGCCGCCTTAATATAGGAAATGTGTAATAATGGTCAAAATCGAAATTAACAGAATGTTTATTTAAGAATAAATACAATTGTAGTAACTTTAAAAATAGCTGCTTTGTTATGCAATTGTGCGACATCATAGTGTAGTTTCAAAGAATAGACAGTTGCAATTGTGTCGGGCATAGACCACATAATTTACGGCCTTATGCCCAAAATCGCTTCAAAGCATGGTCCTGGTTTATGGTCGAGGCGTCTAGACCCGAAACCATGCAGGTAAGGCAGTGGTGCTTTCAACTACATGCAATTACTGCTGACTGGACTCTGGTTCGAGATTGTGAGTTTGATTGTTGTACGCGTCTTAAAACAAAAATGTCTGCAATACCACCGGAGCTTAGGCGGCGTAATACCAAAGTACCGAAATTACCGTTGATCATCACTTTATAAGATGAATATATACGCATCACTTCATGAGTTAAAAGTAGTTAATAACACTATTAACAGTGCTGTCTGAAATTAACGAAAACACTGTTTATCACTTCATAAATCGCAAAAACTTGTTTTACTTCAAGTTTTTAACATAGATAAAGAAATGACTATCACAGCTCTATATTCTGAATGGATAGCAATATATCATTGTGTTGATAACATCCATCTCGATCTAAATTCGAAGCTCTCTTTCAAGCTATTGTTTATATAAATACGTGTAGGCTGATTTATTCATAACCCATGTCCAATATCTTGTTACCTACATTTTAAATAATATTTTATACACCATATTAATGGTCATTACCTTCTCTCGAGATGTCTGTGGGTTACCCATAACACAGCTCGAGATTAAGGTTTATTAAGAAAATTGTCTCTGCAAGTTATCTAGAACATAAGATGACTCTTCGATTTTAATTAATCTACATCTTTGTACCGGCGTGATTGCTTTTAGAAAGATATACAAACGATCTTTAACATGATATTGAAACATTCTTAAGACATTTAATCATTATTCACTAATTAGTTATTAATCATTTATTAATGATTAATGGATAAGTTGTTAAATATATACCATTTATACAGGAGGAACCCGCACATGAATGTGTTTAGGCCAATTAAAACATCCTGCTGTAGTGCAGACACGTAATGCAAAACCAAATATATAATACACATATTCCCATTGTGTGTGGGTGGCTTAATATAGGCTTATAAGAAAAACGTATATACATCTACAAGAATATCTGCCGTTTATATAGTAATGCACATCTTAACGTAATAGTGTTTACGCCAAATTATAGCTTCCTTGTTTGTATGCCTACCCTAGAAGAAATTTATGTGCAAAATGTAGTTTTTTAGAAGTATTTTGAGTATTTTTATTATTATAGCTTAGTACAAAATGTGTGTGTGTATTTTGATGGACTAATAGTGTATTTAACATAAACCATGTGTACAAAATACTCCAAAATAAACCGGGTAGACAGGAATGTTGTGTGAGTATAGCAATGCTGTCTTTATTTAGGACTGGAGGAAAATTAACTTTCCAACATTATGGAAACACAGGATGAGTATATATCAATGTTATACTCATCCTAATAAATCGTGATAATACTTGACAAATCAATCTTTGTATATTTTTTTACAGCTCTGTCAACTTCTTTTGGCAAACATGTTACACGGAAAGATACTAATTAGTCTAGCGAAGAAAATGCATGCGCCAATGGTATTATATATGTACTGGAAACAAATTTAGAACTGTTATTTTTAGTACCATACGCGGCGCCGCCGGCGCTGGGTCGCTCGCCCAGGTTAACTGCATGCCAATAAATACATACAGGTAATGGATGCGGTATTGATGTGCAATCACGAGCCATGAAAAAACTGTCTTGACGCATAGAGAGAATGCTAGTTTTGATGAACAGCTTACCTGGCGCTTTTTGTCGAGTCTGGCCGTGAACAAGACCAACGAACAAGATCAGAAGAATCGAGGATCGACACATCTTATTTTTTACACCATCTAGAATTTAAAAGAAAAATCAGGAATTTATTCAAGAAAACAATACTTCATAGATATTGAATAACGCAGCTCATTTCGTTCAATTGAGCCAGAAAACATAAGACTTCAAGTTAGCAAAAGAAAGAGCTCAAAGACATGGTTTGCACATATAGTGTACATGCTATTTATTTTGGTGCAACTAAATGACCTTCAAATTTGTGAGAATTTCATCGGTTTTAATTTAAATCTACACTACTCTAAAATATATCAATGGAAACCCCTTAAACAATTGTGGCCATATTATTCCCGTACTGGTACTTGGTAATGTATCATTTAAACTTATTGGTTTTAAAGAAAGTAATTTTTCCTAATTTTCATAAATATGCTCATGTTAGTTTATATTTATACCAGTGCTTGTTTCTAACTAACAAGAATAGAAAATAGCAAACTTTAAAGCCTTAACAAGGGAAATCATATTTAAACAGTTATCAAACTCCATTGAGTTTGGGTATTTATTACACGATATCAATTTCAGCCGATATCAAAAGAGCTCTTACGATAACATATGAACATTCTGACCAGTTTGAAAAAGAAATTTAACAAAGAAGTTAAGTTTACAAGCTTATTTGTTGTTGTGACAGAAATAAAATATGAAAGATAGTATTTGCTTTTGCTAAGGAAGAACCTGAAGATGCAGCTGTAGGATTGACACCGTGGACAAGCAAAGTTTTGATTTTCTGTCAACCAATTTTTAAATTAATATTTTTTAATCATATAAGCCTATGCATAACTCACTCAATCTGTTTTCCAAAACATTTAGATATATACCAGCTCTGCATGAAGG
The DNA here is from genome assembly GCA_031763545.1 of Mopalia muscosa. Taxonomy (NCBI): domain Eukaryota; kingdom Metazoa; phylum Mollusca; class Polyplacophora; order Chitonida; family Mopaliidae; genus Mopalia; species Mopalia muscosa. The sequence goes on along the minus strand of JARFOD010154043.1, from coordinate 3,111 downwards.
CAGACGCACACTCGCACACTATGTGAAATAATTTACAAGGTGGTCCAAGTGTTAAAGCTGTTTTAAATACGATACGATATAAGAATTTTTATGGTTCAATTTCAGTGACATAGCTTGTACTCCCAGGATATAATTATTGCTGCTTGTGATGGGGGAATGTAACGGTCAAAGCAGGATTTTACAAGGTTTAATTATTACGATGTTAGTGCTTTCATGGCTGTAATTGTACAGAAACGTATTTATCTTTGCAAATGTATTGTTGGCTTTCTGTATGTATATACACTATTTTATACACCATATTTATGGTCATTACCTTCTCTCGAGATGTATGTAGGTTACCCATAACACAACTCGAGATTAAGGTTTATTTATAAATTTGTATCTGGGAGAATATAAGATGATTTTTCGATTTTAATTGATCTACATCCCTGTGCCTGTGTGATTACTTTTATAAATATATAGACTAATAGAGTTAGGCCAGTAAATCAAAGGTCCTGGTTCAAATCTGGGTAAAGGAAAGCAAATTTTCCCCTCTTTATTTATTAAATGTATGCTCTACTAAGCTCCAATAATATGAAATAGGAGACAAAAAAAAACCACGCTCGAAATTTTGATGTAGTTTATATCTCTTATAAATTACACTGGTCCAGGGATTTAGAACAATAGCTAAAGTACATTCATCTCATGTTCTGGAATAACTCCCGAATTAGACTTTCTGGACATAAATTTATCTTGAGAGAAGGCGGTAACATTAAACAGCAAGTGACAAATATATGGCACACTCACAAACACTCTTAGAAATATATGGCTGATTGAGATTTTGAAGGTTTTTCAGTCATGGGTCTGGTGGAACCCTTTATGGTTCTGTAGGGATCACTGACAAGAACTGTTCATATATTTTCTCCCTTTCTTCTTACATTATAGACCTGTTTTTGTGGCAATAGTTTCATACAGTTGTCCTCTTTTCTAAAGAACACTCAAACAGCTAGTATTTTTTAATACTGTTCTTATGTGTATGTTAAAATAAACCCCCAAAAACATAATGTTTAGGAAATGAAACTAACACATGGGTCTAACAGAAGGGAATTCTTCAATTTAATGTATATTATTTAAATATAGATAAAATCTTCAAGCCAGATTGCCAATGGTACAAATATTTAGTGTGTACCGTTTCGAGAATGTTTCACGTTTTAAGTACTTAACAGTGTTTGTACCTAAATTCTTGTCAATGCCTTGGCTTGATTTAAGTTATCGGGAAAATAAGTGCCTCAGTAGGTAAGGTGTTTGTCAATAACTTATCTGACCACGGGCTCGTTTCACAAAGCGATCTAAGTTTACGTTGAACGTAACTGCCATGGCAACACTATGTCATCAACACTGGTTGTCATGTCAATTACGTTTTGCATAATTACTCTATTCTCAGATAAGGTGTTTCTTTTGTAGAGAGAGTTAAAAATATACATTTATCCTGATGTCTTTACCTGTTTCATAAGGGTTTAACGTCATACTTAATGTCATTTCACTCACTTGACGACATGCCAGTCCAGCGATTAAAGTAAAGCCTCTAAAAAACAACAATATAGAACAATTACAGGACAATAAGAAAAGACATTTTCAGCAGATCGGCTTTCTGTTGCCCCTTTAGTCCGAGAGCACCAGGGTAACAGGAATTTGGAGAAAAAACTCTGGTGTATACTAAACGTTATATCGGGGTTCCTCGGGCGTATTCCCTTCTTCTGTTCGTATTGTTGGAATTTAAAATGTTTTCTTTAGAAGACGCGTGAAACGTATTAAATGTTCGAAAGAAAAATGTGCCTATTCGTTAAAACCACATTGAGGAAAATAGGTGTATTTGATGCCTTGTCTTGCATAATCGTTATTGATGAAGATGGCACTGATTGGCTCACGGCTCTACATCCGGCTCCTATTGTCCGCTGGGAACGAGTAATATCCGGTAAAAGCAATTGTACGTATAAAGACCTCAGAGACGGTTATGTCTGTTGATTAGATCGTTTCCAGCTGACTCTATGTCCAAGACTGTAGCACATCAACTCAGTATGGACGCAATTCAGACTAAAATAACACATATTTAACAACTTCAACAAATTTCTACCATTTCTTGGTGCAAATTGACTGCTAAGTGCCGTTTTAGACATATGGCAGTGATCCTCTCATTTGATTAATATTTTTGCCAAAATTAAATATCATTGAAAATACAATAAACAAGCTTTCGTCTAATTCTATGAACATTAGTATATCATGTATACCCTTGTCCACAAAGCTCCTCGTTCAGTTTAATTAAATGTCACTGGGCTGTAAGAAAAAACATTTAGCCAGTGATCTACACCACAAAATTGATGGACCCATAATTATAAATAGACATCGGAACTCCGGAACCAGACTGTAGTCAGTTAACTAGACTTTACAATCTGACTGGAAAACCCCGATAATGCCGTAAACTAATCCCGAACATTCCGTTATTTGTTAGGTTTTGGCATGGCGGCCACTAGTTTTCCTATCCTTCAATAAGTTTCTATATAGCTTGTGAATACACAGGGCTCTCGTGGCGTTTGGCCTTCTACCATTTTCTACAGACACGTTTTGATTAGATAATCGGAACTTCAATACGCATTTTGTCACGCCATGTGTGCATTACATAGTTGATATTCAACGAAAGGAGTCCAGGCAACGGAATGTGTATATCGACAGGTCATGGTAGGATATTTCAGTGGCTAACTATACTAACAGATGCGTAATAAGTAACGCGATTACACAACTGAATCACGTTTTTATTTGCGCAGGAGTTATATTAGGCCCACTAATATTATATCCGAAGACTAGACGCTTAAGGCATCGGGTAAAGAAAAGTGTACGGTTTGTTTGTTGTGTTTGATTGGGGTTTAACGTCTTACTCAAGGATATTTCACTTATATGACAACGTGCCAGCCCAATGGGCGAAGGAAACCTCCCTCGACACCACTGGCAACAAACAAAGACAGGACGGTACAAATACAGGACAATAACAACAGGACACAAAACTGACACCACAAACGGATCGGCTTCCTGTCCCCCTTTAGCTCTGAGAGCACCAGGGTACGGATGTAAACTTGG
>JARFOD010154032.1:0-12339 GCA_031763545.1 Mopalia muscosa | reverse complement strand
TCAAATAAACCATTGAAGCATCAAACGATAACTGGATACAGTCCCTTATACAACTTCAGCAATTATGATTTTCTGTTAGAGTTAAACAATTTCCCAAAATCTTTGGGATTTTGTGATTGAAGTTTTCTAATGTTGCATATGTAACCTCGTTTGTATGTAATAAATGCGTTTCGTAGGGTTTTCTTGTACTCTTTACTAATAAATTGCATTTTTTTTCTTTAGTTCAGTTCTAGATTGTCGATACTTATTTTTCTCCGTGTTGAACCATTTTCTCTTTTAAGTACATTCACCGTTGAACCATGGTTTTATCGATTGCCTTCTTTTCCCTTTTTTTCAGCAGCACATGGTAGGCAACACTTTACTCTACCTACAACAAGCACCAGCATTGTTTTCAGTGCCAAATACAACCACGGGGTGTCTCAATTCACGTTCAATTTTACGAAATTCTGAATCGGGTCAATTTAATATCCTAGTTTTCTTACTGTGAAGGCTTGTAATCTTCACAAAGCTCAGGCCCTCTGTCTAAGGACAGTTTCTTTGAGTAGTAGCAATGCTGTCTTAGCACTTAGCACTGGATGCAAATTTACACCAATCACTCAATCAAGCAATCAATCACAAAGCTCAGAGCATAAATTATTTTTTTTGTATTCAATGCATCGTTGGTTATACCAGAAGTCAATCAACTAGTTAAAGAACTTCTGCAAATAACTCATTTCGAGGGTGAAGCTGTTCTTTCAGAACTGTATATGGATAAGGGTCGGCCTACCTTTTTGAACAGAAAAATTTTCGAAAATATTTATTTTCAGTTCAACCCTACACCATGGTTGTTCAAATGTGCATGGTTAATTAGTTTATATAGTAGGTGTTCAAAACGGGCTTTTATGATAGGTATACATGTGCGTGCAGTCAGCTTCCCACGTTTTTATATGATTACACTCAGTCAACTTTGACGCAACACGGACTTGAAACGGCCTGACAAAAGCCATGTCAATGTAGTTCCACTCTATTCCGCATATCATACGATCCCTCGGCTCAGTGCGCTCGATAACTGTTCTAGTTATTGAACCGAAACGTCGCCTTATAACAGTTATACATAAACAACTGGCCGTATGGGCCCAATTCCCGGTATTATATACTAGTCTTTATATCCCCATTTCAAGTCAACACACCGTCAGGGCAGTGCATCATGATTGTGAAAGTCTAAACTTACCCACAGTTTGATATATATAATCCAAGAATACCTGCAGGGCGGTGAGTTATTCTCACGTGAGTCCTTGAAACGAGCTGGGACAGGTGAAAAAAAACTTTAAAAACTCATTGACACAAAACAGTTGCGCCTTCCTACTTTCATTTCATAACAACTCTGACTATCACATAGAACCATGACGGTTGTTGTTGCAGTTGCCCTGCTCAACTTTTTGTTGTTTCACTCAACCCTTTGTGGACGAATTTTAGACGCAAGTTCGTCAACTCCGTTATATCATTCGGGTTTTTTGGATGCGAGCGAGAATTTCCACCTGTCCTGGGACTTCGACGAAGATAAAATTATCTTTGAGGTCAGTGTGAGAACTCTGGGTTATTTTGGGTTAGGCTTCTCTCCTAATGGCGGGATGAAAGATTCTGACATCGTCATTGGTGGAGTTCGGTCAGGCATAACTTATCTACAGGTAAGTAAAGACGGTAAAGTAAAACGCCTTTTCCTCCAGTAATATAATATTAAACAGATTTACGGCATCCAGAAAAGATACTAGAAAATCACGGAGCACTACACTCTCAGAAATAAAAGTTAGGTTTCCTTAGACAACACGATGCTTCTAAACAGTAGCCGATATAGGATTTCTAAAACGGATGTGAATGGGGTGGATGGGTGGGCGGCATCTATCACAGTTCAATAGGCGAGGGTCGTGGTGCCACCTAGACCACGGAAGCTAAAAATGAACTAGCCCGTAGAAGCAATCTCATATAATTTTGGCAAAGAAATTTATTCCGTTATTTTGATTGATCCAATATGATCGATAGTGTAGTTTTCAAATAAACGGATGTACAGAAAGCCTACATTATCACGTCATAATTAACGTGCTATCGTTGATTAAACTAATTACGACCAAAGAATTAGACTTTACATCGGTGCAGTTTTACAGGTTTTAAAGTTACCGTATTCCAAAAACTTGTTGATATGACATTCGAACTATCGAAGAAAGCTTTGCGACTGAATCTTGGACAAAAGAACGCAGTGCTGAACTAATTTTTGGAAAAGCAATAAACTTCTGGATGCACACGAAAAAAATATTAGCCCATTGTTCCATTCTATTCACCTAGATAGATTTCTATTTTTTAGATACTTTCTTTGTTTCTTCAAATGTTTTTTTTCTGTATTACTCCGATGTTTCTTTCTCCTTTGTTTCTTTCGTTCTTTCTATCTTACTTTTCCCCTCTTTTTTGGAGCGTATCCCAGGACGCAATTCAAATGTATCAAAAACGAACGCGCTACATATTGCCTGTATAAGCCTTCAAAGTTGCTGAACTAGAATGTCTTCAAACTAAGAAAGTGCTATCCCAAAATAAGGAAAATACTGTTAATATTCACTTTGTAACCGACACAAAAAGGTATATTAAAACTGTATACAGGTATAGGGCTATATCGTTTCATTTTCTCACGCTCGTCATTCAGCTGCTCGACAGGTAAACATTAAGCGTTATGTTAAAGAAAACAGCAAGAACGCTTATGTGTATACATCACGACTGTTTAACAGTGGGTCACTCATTGAATTTCTGTACAGGTGTCGCTGATTCTGACCTATGTGTACTAGGTGTCATAGTTCTATAACCAGCTATCGATAGCGGCTTGGTTGTCATCGACCTAAAAATTTTGTGAGTTGCTAACGTAGCGGACGTGCATTAAAAGCGTCGAGAAAATAGATATAGCTTAATTTATCCATCTATCGCGGAAGTTTAAAGATTTAAACTATTGTGATTAACTTCCATCAATCGTGTATATAAAATTTAAAATCTACTGACTACGGCGGCTCATAAGGAATATGCTTTTTCATTTGTAGTCGGTATTTAAAAAAGTTTTACATTCTACGTATTCCGAAATGGTAGAAATTGAAAACAAAAATCCAAAAGAGGAAATTAATGGCCCATATGGGCCTCTGTACATGGTAGGGTGCAAGATTTCTACGAACGTTCGAAATGAAATATCTCAATTTAATTGACTGCTGTCTCGTGTGGCTCTTTAGCATATCAGGACGCCACTTTCTGGACTGGTCAGTTTGTTGCCATCGGCACTACATGCCATTTGACATCTTCACTGTCGACACGAAGAAGACAGATTTGCTCAAAATATAGCAAAGGGCGGCAGGGTGAAAAGCAAGTACGGTGTTCCCCATCAACACCCTCTTTTTGTAACGCCTTAATTGAGAAATGACAGCATCCTTCCTGTCTTTTCTAGAATGGCATAGTCTTAGGAACTATTTTATCCACCTACATGTCTTTTATTGTTAAGGAAAAAAGTTGTTCTATTTACATCTGGACATCTTTTTAACACGAAGCGTTGTTCTTATGATATCGATAGTTTTACTTCATTTACAGAATTTTAAAGACAATGTAGATCAGCACAGTAGATACTATCCTCTCGAGCTAAGGTGAGGGCTGACGTGAAACTCTATTTCACACCTTGTCACACTCTGGCTGTATTTCTAGTTAAACAAGGAGGAGTTATGCCTCTTAGTTTAGATAATCGACAATGCGTAGCAGAGTGTAATTATTGGGCCTGATATACTCTGCTGTAGGTCAGTATATTAAAATACATTAAACTTTCATTTAGCAAAGGAAATATGAACCTTAACAGGAATGATGCCACAATCGAAAATTTTACCCAAACTAATATGACACATTCTTTAAGAAATAGGAAATATATTGGACTGGGGCTTAGCTGTCCCTTGGTGTGGTAAATGTCCAGAAGAGAGATGTCGATATAGGGGATACCCAGGTAGCAAAACTTTCGCGTCAATGGTCTCTTAAAAACTATGTCTGTAATTTACAGGACCGCCGTGCAACAGGGCAGTTTGAACCAAAACTAGATGAGTTTCAGGATTATCATTTAATTTCTGGTTCTGAGAACAGCACTCACACTACTGTTCGCTTCTGGAGAAAACTTAAAATCTGTGACGAACAAGACAGACAAATTAAGGTATGGTACATGTTTTTCAGTATTTAATCTTTTTTTTTAAATTTAGTTGATTTTCATCCTTTCTCAAAAATAAAGAAAGGGTAAGGTATTAGCTATCTGCTGTTCGGGATGGTTGTATGCGTGGATTGTCATGTCAAGTTTGTCATGCCCAACCCATGTGTAGGCCTACCATATGTACTATTTTAAAGCTTTTCGTTTATTTCGGTCATTAAAGAGGAAAAAGGCAAAATTAGACTCATAGCATACCCAATAGGGAGTTTATAATTCGACCCCGATGGTTGATTGTTTGTTTGTTTGATTGCGGTTGAACTCCGTGCATAATGTCATTTCACTCGCATGACAGTGTGCCAGCCCATTGGATGAAGAAAACCAACCCGAAACCGCTGGCAACAAACAAAAAAATAACAGGAAATTCACAGGATAATACATATAACCCACAAACATATCGGTGTCCTGTTCTTCTTTAGTCCAGAAAGCACCAGGGCAACAAAAGTTTCTTCCGAACCCAATGACACAAACTTGCCTTGCTTGGTTTAAGCACGTGATCCAAACAAAGATCCCTGATCGGCTACCGTTTCCAAGTTCCTTAATGTGACTCATACTGAGCTATATTAACCCAAAAGGTTAAGATGTAGCTGTAAGACCCGTTGGTGATACGTGTCAAAAATTGCCACATTTATCATCTGTCCATATTGAATAAAATAATGCATGTTACAAAATGAGTCCAGTGCCTCCATTAGATGTCAGTTAATTCTGGATTTTAGACGGAGACGGTCCGAGTTATATGGGCTTACCATCAGGATGACTGGCAGGATGCAGGTTCCCGGTACCACGGGACCGATAGAGGTTCCAAGAGTGTGTTCCTCCTGAATCCACAGAGAGTTGTCCCGGATCTTCCCGACGACAGCTTCGTAGTCGACTTTATCAACTCTAAAGTAAGATTTTATTTTACTTAAACTACTGTGTCTTTTTTATTATTATCATTATCGCAGCAGTATTTTGGAGAAGACGCTCCTCGATGTCCGGCAATCGCGGGTCGGGCTTATTTAATGTCGTGGCCTGATCCAGGTGACACAACAGTACCGGAGCCTTCATTCATAAAATGCTTCAGATTCCGTGATCTATATCATGAGCTTTGTCATCCATTTTGTTTTATCCTTATATAAAATCATGAAAAGGGTTTCTTATTACATTTGAATATATATTTAAACTCTGGAAAACAAAAATGTACATATAATAATACTATTTCATGTCAATTGAGTCCCTTATCGCAGCCATTCTATAGGCCTTGGATGGTGCCTTATTCTGATAATCATTGGTTTTATTTCAGGACGGGTCTCTGTCAGTAAATTGTCTGAAATAGAGTCCGTTTACAGTAAGAATGCGTAATCCCATAATAAAGAACATATTTTTGGCTAATATTCCCTTTGTAAACTGAAGTACAAATCGTCCTTGTAAAATGTTTCTTTATTTTCAGCACAATGTCTCGTCAGGCCACACTACGTACTGGTGCCAAGCGTTCACTATGGAACCTTTACAAATTAAACACCATGCCATAAAGGTGCGGGTTATTCTTATAATTTATTGTTTCATAAAAGTGTGTTTGAATTAGCCCTGTGTAAAATGACATAGGTCAGTGTCAGGGATAACCTTTGTAAATGTATACCAAGATATATACTCGTGCATAGCGAAACTCGGTCCACGGAGTCTTGAACATTTTGCCAATTAAGACCTGCAAATTTTGGTTCCCCCGAATTGCCTACCGCCTACCGCCGATTAACTTTATACATCTTTTACAGCTGCCCCAAATATAGTTAAATATTACTTATGATAATTAGTATATGTGTCGATGTGGTTGTCCAACTGCGTGTGTCTTGCAATTTAGTTCTGCAATCGTCTCAGCTTTGTAAATTAACACACGTCTTCACTTCTTTGCGTTTTGGGTATAGCCTATCGGTCATTATTGATTCATCCGGATTTTGTTTTATAGGCATCAATGGGTTTGCACCATTTGAAGAGAGTGCTCTGTTAGCAAGAGAACTAGTCGTTATTCAACGAGCCCAGGATAAAAAACTTCCATCTAAGAAGAAAAACTGAACAACCATCCCCACCCTTACTCACGGTTGAGTTGAGTTTGGACCGTATAAAATGAACACTTAGAAAATCCCTTATCTATACGACCAAAGGCTTCCTTGTTGTAAGAGAAGCCAAAGTATTTTTAGTAACTCTCAGTGTCAGAAGATAGATAATAACCATCTCCAACTTTTGAGTTTGGACCGTACAAAGCTTTTATTTATATGATATAAACCTTGTGAAATGTAGGGGAGAACAACTTACATGTAAGCATGTCGGAACATCCCTCGTCAATTACAGTTCAGTAAAATCAGATAAAGAAAGAGTGGAAGGACGGGCCGATAGGCCCTTTACGCATTCTGTCATTACCTATCCGTGAAGAAAAGAAAATTAGTTCACCTTATTCCTGCTAACCGTGTCACTCCGAGCTATTAGCGGACCGAGCGGCTATAACCGAGTATAATACAGCTACGCATTTGGTTTGGCTGACTGGGAACCTGTAAGCAACAAACCAGATGGCGTGTTGCCATAAGATTGTATTACTGAATAAAATGCGGTAATTGTATACAAAGAAAGGTAAAGGTAAGTTGAACGCACTACCACCAAGCTTGGTCCACCAAGGGTTGTAATAAATAAAGTAGTAGAATAGTTCAGAATAAAATTCTGGGTTGGCGAAACAAAATGTTGGGGTAAGTTGTATGCGCAATTATGATATTTGCGTGTAATTATAACAGGGGAACTAACTCGTACCTTGATACCTTTAGCAACAATGCATGAAGGTGGGGATGGGAAGGGACGGCGACTTTCAGCTGTCTACTGCAGCTCGGTACGCCAAGGGTTGCAATGCAGAGTGACCTCGTCTGGCCGTCCAATGATCAACCACTGTCAACATTGATGTTGGTTCTTTTTATGAACGGACTCAGGATGCTATACTACATATATCAACTTACCGGGGTTTCACTTTGCTTTTCAGTTTGAACCAATCATCCAACAGGGAAATGAAGGCCTCGTGCATCACATTGTATTCTCCGCGTGTCACGAAAGCACACCCAGCGACACAGCGGGACAAGCCGGTAACTGCTATGACTCGGACATGCCAGGTGCGTGGCGGGGATGCCAAACGACTGTGTTCGCCTGGGCCATTGGCGGTGGAGTAAGAAACCAACGTTTTTTGTATTCTCATTTGTTTATATTAATAATTTTGAAATCATCAAATACATATTATAAATATATATATATGTATATATTTTTTTACAGAAAGAAAATTTTACTTGCTCCATTGCACCCTAGAGCGTGGCTAATATAGGCCTATTGGTAAAAGTTGCGTTTGACACCAATTAATTATATTTTTCCATGCGCAATCAATATATTATTTATGTGTGGTGTTTAGTGCGGAGAGGGGGTCGGGGGTATAATCACTCTTCTACCACAAATTTGTCTTATATTTAGTTTTCTTCCTCATTTTATTAAAATAACCCCGTGTTTTTCCCAATTTCAGCCGTTTTATTTCCCGGAACACGTGGGCTACCCATTTGGTCTCGATGATGACCCGTCGTTATTCATTCTCCAGACTCATTACGACAACCCTACAATGAGATCAGGTAGGTTGACAGTCTTATGCCGTAGGCCTACGCTGGACTGCTACACCCCCAATAATTTCCCAATCAACTTCGAGGTTGCCTTTCGACCTCACGTTTACATCTGAATTTTCCGCAGATGATTTATAAAACTCCAGTGGTAACATTCGGACCTCCTCGGATGGAGTATGTACCTCATTCATACGCCATACGATCGTTGCCATTATAAGATGCATGGCTGGCATAGTCCACGCATCATCCAAAAGCATGGTATCTCACCACATAGACGCCTAAAAAGCTTAAACGAAAGTGATCCAGTGTGGAGGCTGGATGTAATGTAGATTGGAAAGTGCTAAAAACTGGTGATACAATCAACAGAATCCTAAACTAAACACTACTGCACACATGGGAAATGTGAATTTCCTGCTCGTAAATTACTACCCTTATAGAGCCTCGTTTCATTGGCATACAAATACAGAAGGAATCTCCAAATGTTTTCTCCATACATACAAACAAGGTCCGATAATATCGCTTCAACGTATGTGCTAATACAAGTGTTGAGAAGGCGTATTAATTATTTTAAAACCCCTGGTAAGCAACCATGATGTACGAGCTCTGTGAGATGTTTTGGTGTCCCTAATTCATCACCATTTTCACTGTCTTCAAACCGTGATTCTCTCAAATCATCCGCCATGTGATTTCATTCTGTGTGTAAAGTCAAGATTCGTATTTTAGTAAAAAACCAATAAACCCGAATTTTATAATCATTTTGCAATTTTACTGATTAATTACAGGGTAAAAGAACAGTGCTAGTAATCCAATACTTGTGATTCCAGAGAAAGCTCGGATCTAGAAGTTATTTCGACACTCACTGTGTAATCTTGTCCAAGCAATGTATCTGCAAAATTATCAGCAAAATTTTACAACAATTTTCTAATTATTGTCTCGTGGTAATTGTCTTCACGCCATTACAGATTTTACGGATGCCTCTGGTATCCGCATGACCTTGACCCCAACGCTGCGGAAGTACGACGGAGCAACTTTGACAACCGGTGTGCTGCCATTGGCGTCACTCATTATTCCGCCATTTGAAGAAACTTTCCAAGTTGATGGATATTGCATGGCAGAGTGTTTAGAACAGGTATATCTTGTATCGTATATAGAGAGGAACATGAAAACTGATTAATGGATGAAAGCGAATTCGGTCGAGAGAATAATTTTTGCAAAAATATTTAAACACATATTATATTATTATTATTATTAAAGTAGTATATTTATACAGATGTGGACATATTTAACTAGTTAGTCTACACACAAATTGTGCATGTTTACCCATAAAAAGAAACAGAATTGGTTCGATGTGAACAAGTAGTCTGTATTGAGTCCTAAAGACTAATTAATTCAGATTTTGAACACAGCATCGAAAACCGATTCAGAGCGATGACACTGTTTGAAGAGCTTAAAGGTTACAGCTAACGCACTTTCTCTGATATAAAGACCGTGTGTTAGAGTCCATTTAGTAATAATTTATGATAACTATCTTGTTTGTCATTGTTTGTTGTCAGTGGTATCTTAGGTGTGTGTTTTTGGCTGGCAGGCCGTTGTGTGAATAAAATGTACCTTAAGGAACGGCCCTTAAACAAATACACAACTCTTAATCCTTAGTGCGGTTAACGAATTCCACAGTTTGCACTTTAACTTTAGCACTGTGCGGGCGAGGTCACCAAATGTCCAGCAGGAATGCAGGCCGCCTACACCATTTGCTTACGGCTAGCGAACTGGTGCCTCATTCTAATGTTTGGTTGTCGGATACCTGAACTGTTATCAGTCAAAAAATGTCTGAACTAGAATCTGTTCAAAAATAACGAAAATACTAGAATCTGTTCAGACTAAGAAAGTGCTATACCGAATAAGTGAAATGCTAATGAAATTTACTTTCAAACGGCACCAAACTGATATATTATCTGTTGGATACAAAATGAGTTGGCTGTCAGAAAATTTTAACAGTAGGCCTAGGTAATACTGGCTTATAAAGCAAATTTATTATTGCCATTAATATTTATAATTTTTCTTCAGGGAATGGGTAATGAAACTAAAATCAACGTATTCGCCGCCTTTCTTCATGCACATCTTCTGGGAAGAGCCATTAAATTTCGTCATATCCGGAATGGAGTAGAACAAAGGCCGATAAGCGTTGATGACAATTATGACTTCGATTTCCAGGAAACTAGAGTTATCGAACCTGAAGTACAAGTGCGCAAGGTTAGTATAGACAGACTGAGTCGCATCTGAGCGTAACTCGACAATGTGCGTAGACATCTAAGGCCTACATGTATGCAGGTCTTAATGGAGTTATAAATCAATGTAAATTTGTTTTCGAAAAGCATCAGAATTTTTAAAGAATTTAAAAGAAATTTTTTTCGTCAAAATGTCTTCCAGATGTAAGGAAATTTGATCAATTCAAATAAAGAATCCACTGTTTTAATTTAGCGAAGTTTGAATTCAAACGACTTGCATATGAAGTGTATAGACTATAGGCTACTGCATATGTTATATATAATTTCACAATTAACTTCCTCAATAGTTTGATGACACCTTGGGGCAGCTTTTAGGGCTCGCAACTGTGGGTTAGGTGTTCGCATGTCTGTTTAATAATCCTACTTCGATGTACCTCCGAGGGTTCGAGTCCGCCTTTCGATCACCAGGTTTATGCACGAGTCAGAAGATGTGGCTTCGACAATCGCGATGTGCGTTTTACATAATTGCCTTCCGGTTTTCCAAGGTATTTAAACAAGGAACAGTGAGAGCTGGACAAGCCATCGTCTAATAAGTAAAATACCCTTGAGCACGAAGCTAAACCCCAATAATACTAACAAACCAATAAAAGAAATTTCGACAAACTGATGCTGTGGGCTGCTTTAAAATGATTTTACAGCCCAGAGACTGATCGTCGTATTTGCTTCATTCTTACTCCACATGTTGCAGGTTGAACCGCCATTATTTAAATTTTTATTAAAGCCGTGTGATAAAGTAACATCAAATGGTTGAAAAAATTACGTAAATATGAACCGATCCGCTTCCTCTGCGGAAAACACACGAGGCGGATTTATCCGCCGATGTATCAAAAATGTATCAAAAATACCAGATACTATTTTTTACGGAAGGACTAGGAGAGGCGCTGATATAGGCCGCCTTGACCTGTTCGCCAATACTCTCCATCTTTTCTGGAAATAAATATTGTTTAAATCAATACGGAAGGACATTTGTCCGCTTATAAAATCCGTCGAGCCCACTGGAGTTCACGGATAGCATTTCGTTGGCGCGAAAAAAATGGCGGAAAATATACCTTGAGCGTCCCTGCTTAATTAAATTATCAGTTGTTTTATTTCTTTTCAGCCATCCAGGTACCGTATTCAGAAACTATAAAACATAACTAAATACCCATTAAGGTCTTGCATGACCCTTTGGTCGATTTTCAGAACACACGTAGTCGAATATATTTGTACGTATTTTTGGAAAGCTTGAATACTCAGGATTACATATATGTGAATTTGGTGAAAATCCAATTATTATTTCTAAAAATATTGCAAAATAAGTAAATGTAAACAGAAAAAATAGACAGCATTTTTCTTAGTTTATTTATCGAAGCGCAATGAACTTGTTAACGGTGCCTCATTTTTTGAAAGTGTTTAATACAACGATCCCAGTTGATTTTGTTTGTCTATAATCTTCACAAGTTTTATAAAAAATGTAAAATACAGCCCCAAGAATTCATTTAAAAAAATAACAGACAAACAACTTCTAACAAATGAGGCACTGTTTTCTATATCGCATTGTGGTCTTTACAATGGTAAAAATTCGAAGTTTCTAACATAAAAAGTTTTCTAAAAATACGTCATGGAAACTGTAGAGTCTGCTTAAACCTGAAGTGCCAGAATTAGACAATTATAGTTTTGCGACTTAAATATATGATCAAGGGAAAACTAAATTAAAGACTCCAATTTAACAGTTTGTAATTAGAATTTCGAATTTTTTTTCCCACCAAAATATAGTTTGAATACCTAACTTTTAATCCAAGCATTAAAAACATGGGTAATTTTGAGGCCAACGGGTCCAGCAAAACCTTATATTGGCGCTTTGTATTGAACTATAGTACACATCCGGAGTAAAATAATACGGCTCTATTTTGTCTGCTTGTTGTCATACTATATTTTATATTTTCACAGGGAGACAGCCTGATAACGGAATGTACCTACACGTCTGCACATAAAACTCAAGCCACATTTGTAAGTACACTCAACCAATATTATGATTTCCCGCCATGACCTTGAAGGGGGTTGTGAGGCAGCGTCTTGTTGCCCTAGTTTGTTTGTTTGTTTGTTTGGTTTAACGTTGTACTCAAGGGTATTTCATTTATATGACGACGGACACAAATACAGAACATCACAAACAAATCTGCTTCCGTTACCCTTTAGCTCTGCGAACACCAGGGCAACA
>JARFOD010154021.1:0-12339 GCA_031763545.1 Mopalia muscosa | reverse complement strand
CCTGTAAACTGGATCAAAAGAGGATATGGAGTCAACCAGCTTAGCTTGTGGGAGGGTGTGGATTTGTTCTTCCGGATTTCTATATCAGTAAAAATGGACTGCTAATACTAGGGGTGGAATTTACTTACGGTAGGGGGCTGATATGACATGTTTCAAAGAGATAACTCATTAACAAAATAGCACGTTCTTTTTACGTTTACGTTTATATGTTACTGGCGAGAACACAGCGTATCTCTGGGAGGAACGGTTATTTGGCTGAATAATTATCTTATGACACTATGTAGACCTCGTTTTAACCCCCAGCTCAGAGCACGGAAGCGGAGCGTTGAGGTTCATAAAACACAAGTGAATGTGTTTGCACGTAAGCCAAATTCAGCTAACAGATATAATCACTTCGTTGACTTCGCAATACAAGAAGCTGCTAAACATGATGGCATGTCTAGTACGTGCGATATTAACCCCGGGGGGCAGGATATCCCCCCTCTGGATATGATATTTACCCTCACAAAACCAGACATATGATATATCCTCTGGATATGATATTTACCCTCCCAAAGCCACACATAATGATATATCCTCTGGATAAGATATTTGCCCTCATAAAGCCAGACATAATGATATATTCTCTGGATATGGTATTTTTCCTCCCAAAACCAAACATAATGATATATTCTCTGGATGTGATATTTACCCTCCCAAAACCACACATCCTCTGGATTTGATATTTACTCTCCCAAAACCAAACATAATGATATATTCTCTGGATGTGATATTTACCCTCCCAAAACCAAACATACTGATATATTCTCTGAATGTGATATTTACCCTCCCAAAACCAAACGTAATGATATGTTCTCTGGATAAGATATTTACCCTCCCAAAGGCAAATATAAAAATAAATTCTCTAATTGTTATATTTACCCTTCCAAGGCCGAACCCGATATATCCCGTAGATGTGATATGTACCCTTCAAACTGGCAACACTAACCCACGATATATCCCGTTGGTGTGAAATTTACCCTTCAAACTGACAATGCTAACCCACGATATATCCCGTTGATGTGATATTTACCCTTCAAACTGGCAACGCTGCCGTAGATGTGATATTTACCCTCCCAAGGCCAGACCTGATTTATCTTGTAGATCTGATATTAACTCTCCCAAAGCCACGTTCAGGTCGACATTCCATACAGTTAAGTTTCATGATCAGTTCGCTTATATCAGAATTATTTTGTGTAAAAGACAAGCATGCGTCGTTATTATTTGGGTTAAATCAAGAATGCGGCCATTGAGACATCTAACTACAGCAAGTCAATAATAATAACACATCAGTGAAATCTTACTAATTAATTTACAGTCATGGTTAATTATTTAGGAAAGGTGTGTTCATTTATTTGAGAAAATAGAAAAAATCTTATTCCCTACAAAGTCTCCGTTCATAGCTCTTAAAAAGTATTCCATACTTTGATATTTTCTAAGTCATGCGTGACTTAACATGAAGTAAATTTTGTACTTACGGATAACTTATGAGATTATTTGTAGAAAGCAGAACAGAAAGATTACAACTTTTTTTTTTTTTCATGAACAGGAAATATGTCACACGGACAAGAAGCCACCCTCATTATCTATCCGCAAATGGATACAAGTCCGGTTAATGTTGTCAGTGCAAGCGTACCCAAGTGTGGGTAATATTATGGTTTACCACTAACAGATGTATACGTTTACTAATGTTTGTAAATAAAGAATACTTAAAAACTGCTATCACCTATAAACGTTGCTTTTATAACATTATATACCTCTGGAAACTATAGATTGATGCGGCACAAACGTTATGTTTAAACAACTTTACACACAGTTGAAGGCCTTTAAAAATGTCGAATAATAACGTTGCGAGATGGTTTCCACTATAGGCGTTACAATTTGGATATTAATAAATAAGAGTATTATTGTTTGAAAAAAACAAAATATGACAATTAGTGAAAGACATCATTCAGATCGCTTAGTATAAAGTCTACTAATCCCTGATTTGCTTTATTATGACTTCAAACGACCAGCTTTGAGTCAAATTGAAGTTAGTTTCAAATCAAGTGCAAGTCTATTGTGGAAGTTTCCCGTAAAAGCGAAAGAAACTGAATAAAGTTAATTTATACTTTAGGACATTCTGCGATCATCGCGATGAACGATCAATACATAGAGCATGTGATATTCTCGAACTACTACTTCTATATCTAGTAAGAATTATGAAATATTTAAAAAAAAAGATGGATCCATATCATGACAGAACATGGGACTCAGGTAATACAATTACTAAGTTCAAATATCGCTTAGCGCTGAGTGCCAGCTCAATACAATAAGACACCCAATCTAGACCCCAATGCAATCACACAACGATTTGTTTTGTTTGTTTGATTGGTGTTTAACGTCGTTCTCAAGGAGAAGACAAAGACACGAAGATCAGTTTTAATTCGTGTTGACCCGTTGCTCTACGAGCGCCATGGCAACACGGAGCTTCCGACAGTCGGTCGACTTAGAGAGAACTTATGCCATTTTCTACAAATAATTAATCAGTCTCTTAGACCAAAAGCCATTTAAGTTAAAACTTAGTACAGAGCGGTCATCAGATCGCCACCAAAAAACATCAGGACTTAGTGACACTGTATAGGTGCTTATTATGTGCCCCAGTGGGTGGTCGATGGTTCCTATCCCGGATTATGGGATAGGTCATCAACCAAAGCGGCAGTGTTTAGATTTGTGTTTTTTCTATAATAAAAAAAAAACGACAGGCGCTTACTTAAACGGACTTCTCATTCTCATTAAATTAATCCAACTTACAGCTCGACATTTCTACTGACTTTACTACTAGAAAACACCTATACTTCATGGTGTGTATGTTATAGCCTAACATAATACTTACATAAGTAATCCGGTTACGGTAGGCCTACAAATACTCCGTGGTCTAGATATGTTATAGACTTAACCCTGTTAAGAGGATATCTGACACCATTACCTATCTCAACGGCTTTACGGGTAAACCAAGTACTGACACAGAGACACAATTAAGGGTGTTTAAAATAAATACCTTGTTTACCTGACGAGGCAATCCAGAATGTATAAAAATCCAGTCGAAGATACCGCCCCGATCGCCCACGGCCAAGGAAAATCCTGCGTGAGTTGAGAGAACAGCAATGCACTCATACGTATCTGGAAGGTAATAAGGAAAGGCCGACTCCAGTGCCCCCCCAAATTACTCGTTACGTATCCCACGAGTGTTTCAGCAAACATACTTTGTCGTAAACTATAAACCCCACACTTATCCTAACATAGCCGTTTCGTTTATAAAAAAAGATAAATAGATAGCATGCCGAAACGGAAATAGTTACTTGCAGTGAAGTGTGACATTACGGTTTCTAAAAGGGAGGCAAAAAATCCACCACAGTTTCAAAAGCCCAGCAGCGATTCTCGATTGATGAGTGGATACTACCAATGAGGCAAGTGGCTGAAAAGTTAGCAGTGCTTGTTCAAGATAAAATATCAGAATAAATTAACACGTAGACCGTATCAGATGAAGTTGTTTTTATTTTATTTGTTTGTGTGTGTGTGTGTTTGCGAGGGGGGTGGGGGTATTTTATTTTAATAAAGCTCATTTGTACCTGTTTATAAACTTTCACGTGTAAAAACAGTTCAGATTAAATGTACCACTATTTCCGTATTTCACGGTGCAGTATTGATATGGACATAACGTTATGGTATATTTCAGAGCGTGCCAGTATAACATATCCCCTTGGGGAGCCCCAGCAGCACGCGCACCGTTCACCGCCATGTCACCTCGCCCTGGCAAGTCTATCCGAGTGTTTTTAGTGAACACGCCGCGTCGAGGTCGGAAAAAGCTTTCCAGGAATAACTGACGTACCGGTATACACAACATTCTGTTCCTTTACCCGGTATACCTTAAGCCGAGCAGTAGGCGACTTGATACATACATATACAACACCCGAGTTTTCCCAATAAAACTCAACTTTTAAAACGAACTTAGGTAAAAAAAAAAAAAGATAGAATCTACAAGATAGTTTATATATTGGTAAATGCCATGTATTTGTATATCGGACACATGAGAGTTGATGCTTACAAAATTAATATGGCACGTCTTTTATTCAAGTTTTGTTCTTAATTGAGACAACTTTGTTTAAGGATATTTATCATCATTTTCTGATGAGTATTTTTATATTGACAAAACAATAAGTGAATTATTGTTGTATTTCTTTTAGAAAGTGAAGATTAACAGTATTTTCTTTATTTTGGGATAACACCTTCTTAGTTTGAACAGATTCTAGTTCAGAAAATTCTGCAGGCTGACTCCCGTCCGGGAATTAACCCCACGACTCAGTTAGGCAACGAATCGCCAGCAGTAAATGCCAGCCACCAAGGCCACTGTCACCACTCACCTAACCAGTCATTTACTGCTGGCGATTCGGTGCCTTTTTCCAAGGGTTCAACCTGTACAATTTTTCTGAACTAGAATTTGATCAAACTAGGAAAGTGTTATGCCAAAATAATGAAAATATTGTTAAAACAAAAAGTGTTTGTTATTCTCATATAAACAAATATATAAGCAGCAATCCAGTTTTCCTTGTGTCATAATTATAATAAACTATGATAGCTTTCTCTGGTCAATACACCCAACTACGATGCAGTCATTTAACTATCAACATAAATATTCGAATAACAGTCTTACGTGACCCCTGGGTTGTCTCAGAGTAAAGTAATATTTCCAAGCCCATAATGGACCAGAATATAGGTCGGACATGTATTTATGTATATACTCTTGGATACCTTAAATATTACAAGATGTACCCCCAAAAAATTATTTAAAAAAAACAGATTAAAAAAAAAAAACAGAAAACATGTGTAGTAATCTGAAGCATCCTTTTTACGCCGATGCACACCGTGCTTTTTAAACTGAAATATATTTGAAGTCTATACTGTTAATCCCAAGGTTAGTGGTGTTCATCAATTGGGGGAGATAATCCTGTGTATTACAGATGTAATGGTACTACGCATCACCGTATGACCAGTATAACACGGTGTTGGGTCAGGTTTGTTCTGATAGTCACATTAATCTGCAAAACCCTCTGAATAACTATTTGATATGTGCTCATTGGAAAACAATTTTATCGGCTCAAATTGAACTATATGTATTCAGAATTTCGACTTAAAAACTTCGAATAAAAAAAACACTTGTTGCCTAGATTCCGCCCAGGGGTCTGACAAGCTCAGATAGAGCTTTACTAACGCCAATAAAACTAAATTATAGTACTTTTTCTAGAAGATTTTCTTTTTTAAATATGTATTTGTAAATATATATATATTGGTGAATAATCAAATGAAATCAAATCACGACCTCAAATGTGTTTATTTTTATGGGTCTGTGGTTATAAACGACTTTTTTCCCCTTATTTATATTGATTGTGTTATTGGGGGGGGGGGGGACCTTTTTTTTTTTTTTTTGTTGTTTTATTTTTTAATGTCAAGACATCGTGAACACATGTGAGCATTTTATTGCTTTCATTATTAACTTGTATTTGCACATCCGATATATAGTTATCGATACAGACCGCCTGTATCAGGCATTCAGCAATAGCATCTTCATAAAGACGGGATGGAGGTTTTTCTGGATTCGGCGAAATCCCCCTGGGGGGATTGATGGTTATCACACTGGGCGAGTCTCGCTCCATTACCGCGCGTCCATCCGTCTAAACATCCGACACAAAAACAAGGTAAAGCGTGTTTAAAATCGCCGTCTAAAGTCTTAACGTAACTTGTAAACAACACCTTTCACCAAAACCGGTACAGTCGAAACACAGTAAATTTAGAAATCACGAAACAGTTTTTAAACAATGAGTCGGGGATAAGTTTAACTTGAATATAATTAAATTTATCAAAACAACTTAATCAGTCATCAGTTGCCTTCAGGTATATACCGAACCGTTAACACACTTCATCAACAACGGAATGAACTTTAAAAAGAAAATTTAAAAAATAAAGATAATTTTCCCATTGTTTTTTCCTCATTCTTTTCTTCCTGCCCAAAAAGACTTGACGATTATTTTAAACATCAGTTAACTAAACAAAAGAAAAGGGTACTACCCTCGTATAGATAGGAGATCTGTAAAATATAAAACGAAAAATTAACCAACACAATTAAAATGTACAAAATCGTTCAGCGATCTTGAATTGCACGCATACCTGCTGTTAACTATATAAACAGTATCACAAAAACAATCGTCGTTCTTATCCACTTTACTCTCTAAACGTTTTTCTTTAAATAACTTCCTTTCCACCCAGCAATTTTCCCTTATCCCGATATTATCTTTCTCTTATAACGATACAAATTACCAACATATGCATCGATAACATTGTTGTATACAGAAGTTGTCAGTTTTTTTCCGCCAATCATCGTGTCAGTATAAAAACAGAAGCAAATATCCCCTAGGCATTTCAACAGTGTAAACCTATTATCTATCATTTAGGTTCACAAGGCGGCTTTTTATACATTTTATTGGGCCACCAGGATAGATTAGATTGTACAGAACGGGACTGTCATCATATAAATATTTGTACATTTTAAAAATAATCATTTTTTATTTTTAAACATTTAACTGTGACAATTAATCGATAAAACTAGAAAAATACAACTCTCATTTATACGTTTTTTTTTTTACTTTTACGCTTCTATGTATTGTCTTTTGGTTATTTATGTTGCGCTATGCTACCTTGCGCTATATTTAATTTATCAACTAAATAATTTACAATTTACACTTAAACATTGGTGGAGACATTGATTTCTAATAATCGATATTAGATTAACCTGCTATTCAGGAGAAGACATGTAGCCAAGAACACACCCAGAATAACAACAAGTTGCTCCCGTCTTATTTTTCATACGATCTGTGAGCGCAATTTTCAAATCGTACGAAAAGATGAGAGAGAGGCCAATTTGTGTTATGCTGGATGCCTCTTTGGCTGCCTTTCGCGTACCGCACCCCGTCAAGCATGTCCCGAAAACATTCCCAACCGGTACTGATTTCATCGGACCACCTTCACCACACCACGTCATGCAGGACAACTTTTCCACGCGGTTATGTTTTCAGCGTACCACCTTCACCCTCCACATCATGCGGGACAGGTTTGCCACGCGGTTATGTTTTCAGCGTTCCACCTCAACCTCATCTTCTCATTTTCTCAAAGCATGCCAGAACTTTTTTCACACGGTTATGTCTTGAGCGTACCACCCTACGTTCACCACATCAGGAAAACGCTTACGTTTCAATGCGTAACACCCGAACTTCTGAATGTCGGAAACACTTTTCCGGTCGAAAATGTTTTTTAAGGCGGCGCAGTTGGACTTGAATAATTATATGAACCAAGATAGACTTGGTAGTGACAGAAGTAACACCACAATTAAAAATAGTCATTAATGGGACTGGAAACGGAACGAAATTTACCAAATGTAAGCCTACAGAAAAATTATTATGAAAGTGAAATATATAAATATAAAAAAGTTTGAAAAATGGTAAACGGTAAATAACAGCATAGGGAATATTTTGACAGCGAATTGCAATTTTTTTTACGACACTACGATGTAAAGCGACAATCTCCTTGGTTATGGTATTAAGGCAAACAATAAAATAATCTTTCACTGAAAATTTGTTTGAGACACTGTTCATTTGGTAATTAGTCTTGTGAATTGACAATGACAGAACAAACACGAGGTAGGGCGATGTTTTTCCTGACTCGGGAATAAAATAAATGTTGTAACACAGCAAAACTGTACTAGCTGGTTTAAAAACTGTAAGTGCTCCAAAGTCAAACAAAGATTATGAAGCTTAAGGCTTGTTACTTATTCATTAATTTCTCACTATATTTATATATACATAGCCGTATTATCTAACACTGTGCTCCAAGGCGTGTATGATATTTTTTTCTGTTGAGGTAGAACAGTATAAGCCTATATAAAACAGTATTGCGATTTATGGTTTTTCATTATTAAAATGGCTCATTGACCCATGTCGAAATGCTTTTGTGTCACATGAATTCATCATTTCACAGAATTGGCCTATCCGCTGTTCCCTGATGAAAAAAACCCTAGCACCCATCATTACGTGAAATACTCGTGACGCACTGTCTGAAATAGCCGACCAATCAATGGTATACACATGTACCAGGTATCTTATACCAGTACAGATCAGTCATAGAGAGATAATTGAAATTACTGACATCCTTTACTTTAAAATACAAGATCGCTTCAAAAACATACCGGCCCGCGGCCGTGGCTCAGTGGTAACGAGTGCGCTTCCTAAACTGAACCTGCTTCTATTTACCGTTCACGGGATCGAGTCCGCCTGTCGACCATCAGGTATATGAGCGAGTCACATGTCGTGGCTCCGGCAATCGCGGGGGTGGTTTTTACCAGGTTTTCTCCTAATAAGGCAGAGTGAGATGGACAATCTGTCGTCATATAAGTGAAATACCTTTGAGTATGGCGTTAAACACCAAACAAACAAACAAACAAATCAAAAGCATACCAAGTATTAGAGCTGTCTAAATTTAGTATGTTAACCGGGTTGATATAAGACCAATATCATTGGGAACCATTGTACCCGGAGAAAGGCGTAGGCTTATATCAATAGGGCCTGTAGGTGCCCGTCACGTGAGCTGCTATATTTCACGATATTCACTCCATTCCGGGTACCTCCTACATTCTTTCCAATATTAACAGAAAGTTTAGAAGATGCCAATCTCCTTCCAGTCTAACACAGGTTTTCAACAACAACACAAACTACAGCTACGAGCGAGCGTTTGACTGACTGACTGATTGAGGTGCTTAAGGGTATTCCCCTTAAGTGACGACAGTGTATTCCAACAAGACTTGACACTAGCACATCCAAAATGTGAAGCGTTTTCATAATGTTGGTAAGTTAATTTGCTTCTATATAGTGATAAGCAAAGACGGTATACGATAGAGCCGTATTGAAAACATAGCCACAGAGTATGACCGTGGTACCCGAAAGTCAATTCGAAGAGAACGCGACTTGCAAGACCTATTCGACACTATATTGGATGGTATTTGTTGTATCATTGCAAAGGCATAAACCATAAATAACACGAAGATAACTGGGAATATAAATATCGAATCTAGGCCTGTGTCCTATTGACAAAAACTAATTTCGCATATGAGCAAGAGTCACTATTAGATATTGTTAAAACCACGAGTAATATCGAGTATCTAGTAGCCAATCAAAAGACACTTCACTTACCTAGACATTTGTTGTTGACTTTCCTATAGCCTGGTCTCGAACACATACAGATATAGGAACCAATGGTGTTGCTGCATCCGTTCTGACCACAGATTCCGCGGTTTGTACTACATTCATCAATATCTAAAAACGAAATTATAATAAAAAGTATTGAAAAGCATCCCACAAAGAACATATTTGGCTTAAATTGCGATAAGAGTTCCAGACACTTTGGCAAGAGAATATCTAGATTAGATTGGACTGATTGGGGATCCAGGTTATACTCAATACTTATTTCTGTGATATCTATACTAATCCAAGCTTATTTGACGGCGGTGAAGGAAACCATCCTTGTTGTCACTGACACGACAGGACAATCACAATATGCAGTACAAAAACACCAGGATAGGCTTTGTGCTGTGTTTTAGATCTGAGAGCACAAGGGCAACAGGAAGCTACCGATATTCAGACATACATTGTACAATATCCAAAATGTATCGCAAAGTAAAGTTTGTCATGTGTAAAAATCCACCTTTGTTTGCAGTTTTATGACACGTTGGAATTGTAAACATCCCTATTGAAATCTCTAAATTTGGATAAAATGCTATTCCTTTGGCAGCATAACAGTGATGACCTTGCTCTTGGTCAGCACTCGTAATTAAAGATTAATTGATTGGTTTAACGCCGTGCTTAAGTGTATTTGACATATATGACGGTAGTGTATTCCAACAATATTTGACATTAGCACAAATCCAAAATCGGTTGTCGCTAACATAGTTAAAAACATGTCTGCTTCGCAATCGCTATAATATTTATGGCATTAAAATATCAGAAAAATACAGATACCCATCAACAACTTACAACCAGTCCTGTTTTTTGAAAAGCCCTTGTCCCCGTAGTATATATACTACGCGACAAACAACAAAATAACCTGTGTCAGGTAAGACTTCAAAATGTATTAACATTAAAACTTATTAAAACTACACTGCGTAAAATCCTTGGGGAAGAAACGCGAAATATTAACCATTTTCGAAAATTCTGAACAGTGATTCAGAATATGTGGCACATCACTCGTAGGACGTGTCTCAAAGAATATCTTGCAGACAGCAAATAACCCATTTTGGCATAGAGGCAACACTCATCTAAAAGTCGGAGCTGAAATCACCAATTGATCAGTATAGTCATTCGGCTATACGTCGTTTTGAAAATACTGCCGATTAAAACCCCCAAAATGCCAATTCTCTCTTATGAACAAGAAAACAAACAGAGGATTCTTACTGTATAAAGTCTCTTAAATAGTTGTACTCATTACGTTTCAAACATTCCGATTGGATCAACGCATTTGTGTGTCGATGTGCTCACGATTCGCAATTAAGCTTCTTTAATTGATTTGAGTCTCACAAGATGTAAATCCCTGACAGATGGGTCCACCTTTCGCCTAAGCTCTGATAAAACCAATGCAACATTGAAGCTCCTTCCAGTCAACCGCTTCATAAATTAAGCTGTGTCTAAAATAAATCGCATCGAGACCTAACGCTCATTTAAATAACTTTTATACTTTGCTCTTAGCATTTTAAAAATATTTTATGAAGTAAACAAAATTGCACCCTTTCACTGGTTATTGAACAAAACGTATGGATATATTTTCGTTATTTCGGTATATAATATGTTTTGATCGGTGTTATAGGCCGCGATAACAGAATCCAGCAAATAGCAGTAGTCAATTAATGAGTTAATGACATTAATACGATTAAAATGTGGTCATTTAATGATTGCAAGGTCAAATGGAATTCGATCTCAGAAATAGTTTTAAAGCGATAGGCTTAAGATGTTATTAAGTAAGATACGAAATTGGTACATCGACAGGCCGCAAACTAAAGCGTCTCGATTCCGTGTGGACGATTTTCACATAAATATAATTGAATTAAGAAAAAAACGCTGATTAACAGTCATATGTACGACAGTGTAGCTGTCATGTTTGCAAGTTTAAATGGTGCAATTTACCTATGCCACCTACTAGCGCCATCACGGAAACCTTCGAATCCAACTCGGAGAAGATCGGGCGATTTATTAATTCAAAGGGAAAGCGACAAGATGTCTGCACCCTGAGAAATGTTGGGGAGAGGTATTTATTATCAGCTTTGATAAATTATTTAAAAATTAAAAAAAAAATTGTCGAAAATATCTGTTTGGTGAGTTAGAAAGCAAATGTCTTGTTTTTTATGCAATTGTAGTTAGACTTAGAAAACCTATCGCTTTAATGAAAATGAGCATTTGTTTTATTGTTGACCATGTTTAAAACTAACCTATAGTTCAAACTGTATAACATCCTTAACGTCAAGGTATCCAATCTTCATTAAAGAGCAACTTATTTTGTTAATTATATTGTTGCATAGTAAATAAATATTACTTGGGAATTGAAAAGGATAAACTTTATAAAGTTCGATTCTAAAAGGCAGGTTGTCCCTAATATAAACCCAATAATTGCATCATACAGCCGAGTCCCATGTCGTGTTGTCTCTTTTCTTAAGTTAAGGACTATTTGTTCTCAGTGAACTATTATGTGTCTTCTTGATTGGTTGTTCGTGGAACGAAATAAAAACGCTTAAGGATAGGTAAGGACGATGGGACCAAATAATTCCAGCATAGCCGACCTGCCGCAGTTACGTCACCAA
The DNA here is from genome assembly GCA_031763545.1 of Mopalia muscosa. Lineage (NCBI taxonomy): Eukaryota > Metazoa > Mollusca > Polyplacophora > Chitonida > Mopaliidae > Mopalia > Mopalia muscosa. Next base: position 371 of record JARFOD010154021.1, on the reverse strand, counting down.
GTCTATCCTTCGAGCTATTTCCAGTGCAGTTATACTAACATTCGGATGTCCTGCATCAGTATGTGGTATGTTAGCAGAAAGAAAAACACAAGGACTTTTTTAAATAAAGTAACCCTTGAGCAATGAAGCATGGAAATGGGACAGGACATCCGGACATTAGTAAGATAAGTTAAATTGCTTCTCTATCTAGCCGATAAATAGAAAGGATGAACCCATACTATAGCGGATTTGAGTAAATACAAATGTACAACAAAACAATAATAAAGATATACCACAAACAAGAGATCCAGAATAGATCTTGACGCCCACACTGTTAAGATAGTTTGAAGAGAAGGGTCTAAGAGGGGAAAGATTCACGATTTGATTTTCCG
>JARFOD010154010.1:0-12340 GCA_031763545.1 Mopalia muscosa | reverse complement strand
TTTTAATAAAATATTAATATGATTGGAGCAGCAGTTGCTGAGATATAGTGATAACAAGAATTGTTATGGGACGGACCAAGGAGAGTGATGAGAATAGCCCACAGTCAGAATGACTGTGGGCTAAAAAGTGGCGCTGAAAAGCCAGAAACCAGAGGAGGGTCCAATGGAGGAATGAGAACAATACTGAGTATCTGATTTTATGTTGATTAGGCCTGGATATTAAAGGTTGAGCTTCACATCCCTGTATATTGTAACCCCACATGTAATATACAAGTTATCATCTACCCACCTTACAAATTATAATGTTTTAATAAACTGATATAGAAACCAAACATGCATACCTACTTGTAAAGATCTCAGAGTTGTGACTTTGGTCTACTATGTCAAGTTAGTAAGTGTTAATCAAGAGTAAATGTCATGTTATTGGTGCTATTGACTTATCTTTGACTAGATGTACAAGTATAATTGAATGCCTGTTGCATGCTTTTAAAATTGAATAATAAAGCTAAAGCTCAAATTCAGATTTGCTGCATTTGACAAATACATGTTATTACACAAATTGGTTTAATCATGTAGAGAATAGGAAGGTAGGGCTCTGCTGACACAGTTGGCTGCTTGTGTCACGTTATAGATGATAATGATTTGTAGCTTGAGAATCATTGTAATTGTCAGGTTTCTGGTGTTCATTCCAGATGTCATGCAGAATTACCAGTATTAATTAACTGTCCTGTTATAAACCAGACGAATCTAAGTCTTTAGAAGAAATTTATATGTAACTCATTACAGAGTCGGTGATGTCTCTAATTAGTCATCAACATTCATCTATAACAGCGGCTACAACTACTGCAGTCGGGTAGTCAGATTTCTCAGGAAGCACGGAGACAAATTTGTTAAATAGCTGTAACGAATATCTGGTTTACAAGCATCTCTGGTTATTTCAAATAAAATTTTGACCAAATTTTTTAACGCAAACTACATGTATCGAAAATAGTTGATGGGTTTTTTGCTCTTCCTTGAATTCTCCTTTGTGCAGGAACCGTAGGAAAACTTTTTGGGTCAAAGTGTAGGATTGATTTGCTACATGTAACTCTTACAGCAGCTTCTCTTTTCCATCTCTTAGACAATGTCATTTTACCCTTGTCAAATAAAAAGCACTTTATCATAATCTGTGAGTCTAAAAGGACTTGCCTTTTTTTGCCGACAGGGAAAATACACGAATCAATATTAAAATGGGCATAAAAAAGCCTTAAATGAAGCAATATAAAAAAAAACGTATAAAAAAAGAAAGTGCAAATGATCAACTTACTATGTTCAGACACAGTGAAAATCAACCTATTAAAAATATGACATATTTTTTGGATGAACAAGGCAAAGTATTGAAGTCACTCCATCAGTCTCCTAATGATCCACACACTTAACTCGTACAAACCCATGTAAGATTTTCTCACATACATTTATTTGTGAAAATTGGCTAAGAATTTTTTCTAAAAATTACAAAACTGTGTTAGTCTAAGCTGTCAGTTTTCAAAGGAAGGTATACAGTAAAAATTAGGCACTAACCAAGACTGTGGATATTTTTTGGGCAAATTCATTTGCGTTCCATTCATTCAAAGCCACTAGAAAATAGAAATGACATGCAAACCTTCATATAACCCTGTGAAAATACTAACATAAAGGTGAAATAAGAATTCACAAATAAATTAAGTGATTAAATGTTATTTTTAATGTCCCTCTAGTTTTTTTAGTACGAGATTTACAGGTGTGTGATAGCATGACTATCCAAGGGATGTTGGAAACCCCTATATACATGTATGTCGTTAACAACAGATACAAAACAATCACAAGACACAAAACATGAATGAAAACTGATCAGCTTCATTTTGCCACTTAATAGCAATGAGTGCTCCAGCGCATCAGGAAGGTCCCTTGATCCACACACACACACTGATACTCATTACAGACATATTTTTCCATGCCATTTTAAAATAGGATTATCTTTGGTGGAATAAATACAAGTCAATCAGGTTATATACATTTAAACGGCATGGTAAAGGTTTGCAGAAAAAGATTTTAAGTATAGTCAAAATGTTGTAAAATGAAACAATGGCCATAGGTATTCCTACCAAATAACCATTAAAAGCCGCAGGAAATGCTTGTAAAATGCTACCATGACAACAAGCTGATCTTTGAAAAGAGCCTATTGGGCGGCATGCGACCTGGTCTGACAAGGAAATAATGAGGGAAAAGAATCCAGCCAATGACGCAAGAGAAATTTGTCAAACTAATCCGAATTGCAACAATTAGCAGGAGATTGAAAGCTGATCTGTTTAGGGGTTCCCAATTTAGGAGAAATAAATTGATGGATTTCTGCTGAATGCAAGATAGAATATCAAAGAAAAATAGAATAGAATTTCTTTACAAAATAATCAGAGACATTTCTTTCTTCTAAGGTCTCCTGGTTAAATGAGACCTGACAGCTTAGTGACGTCAGTCCAAGTTCAGTCTATGGAAGCGGAAACTGAAGCAAAATCAGATGGTCATGAGGTAAATTTCCAATTGAGGGCAGTAGACGTTTTATTAGAGTACAGGAGATATGATCAGCCTTTCCTACTGTGATACATGTAGATCAATCTCAAACATCCAGTCTCGCTACAAACCCTGTGGACATCAAAAGCAATCAAGACATTTCAGATGGTCATCAAGTACGATTGGTGTACAAGCTGGAACACCTAAAAGGCAGCGATGGACAATGTCAGAGCTGACCATCTTTGCCTGTATTATGAGGCTAAGTTATTAACTGAATATTTAAGTCAACTGACAGGAAATTCTTAGAATTAGGTTTTCTGAACACTGAGCCTCTCATCTTGTGACTTGTCCATTCCAATTAGTTGTTCCATTAATCACTATCCTCTACCCAGGACTGAAGTATACGGTGACATCTTTGTTAATGAGTTGGAATGAAAATACAAGATTATAGATGAAGCCCCCCACCCAAAAAAACAAAAAAGATCAGTACATTAAGCATATAGAAAAATCTGAAATACATATATAGGTGCACCCATACAAATGATTATTTTTGTTTTCACAGACTTAAATGAAAACAAAATCATTATCACTTCGAGGATTGACAGAACGACACAAATATAGATGGGGAGTCTTATGGGGACAGAACAGTCTAAGATAGAACGTAATATACAAAAACAATTAAATCCATACCATTCCTTAAGCAATTTTGTTTAATGAAATAACTTTGACCTAAAGAGACTTGAAAAATTTCTCTAGATTCCTACACAAAGTAGAGTAAAGACTCTTTGTCTGTTTGATTGGGCGGACTCGATCCAAAACGATACATCGAAGCAAGTTCAGTTTAGTAAGCACACGCTACCACTAAGCCACGGCCGCGGGCCCATGAGAAAAAAGAAACCTTAGCTAACGCAACAAAGAATTAACTATTTCACGGCGATAGCTTTTCACAGATTGATTCATCAGTTTTGTTACAGGATTTCCTAAATAATGAGGTAATGATGGGAAGAACAGAACCACAGATGGATTTCCTTCTACTCGATGAGAATGGTGAACAGAAGTCTGGCAGCTGTTACACAGAAAATCAACACAGCATAATACAATAAACAGTTTATCGCAAATCCGATTATTGTCCTTATCTCCAGAGAAGCAGGGCATCTAATGAAACACAGTCTCCATAGATACAGACTGATCAATGTGTTCTTTGGCTAAAAACAGTGTGGAGAAATTTGATAACGTTTACCAAAAATGTGCTCTTTTTTTTTCCTCAGAAAAGGTTATAGATGAATGATGGATATTAAACGTGAGGGTATTCCAAAGGCTTGCACATGTATGCTAAGTGCTAAATGTAATAAGAACATAAATCAGTTTAAAACCAAATTATGTCAGAGGCTACATGTAAACTGTTTTATTGCTGCTGTTTGGAGGCTTTCAGGTGGTTTATTTTCGTGGTTATTTCAATGATATAACAGTTCACCAGGCTAACCAATGTTGGTTTGATTTGTTTGATTGTGGTTATATAAGGGTATTTCCCCTTTTGCCGAATGGGCGAACGAAACCACCCTCTACACCACTGGCAGCAAAGACAAGATGGGACAAATACAGACCATCAGGACACCAAAAACAAATCGGCTTCCTGTTCCCCCTAAGCACTGAGAGCACCAGGGCAACATGAATCTCCTTCCAACCACCTGCCTAGATGATAACCAATGAAGGAAGGAAACGATACATGTTGGACAGTGACAACCTCTAATGATTGGATACATATACACAACCATTCCAGGGAGCATATAATAAAAGATAAGAGCAAAAAGTGTTAGACATGGCCATCAAATCAGGTTCTCATGTCCATCTGTTCCAGGAACATTTTACCAACTTTGCCAAATGACATTATTTTGGGAGCAAATAGATGTTTGATACAAGAACAAGAGAAGATTTTGGCAAATTACATGTACATGTAGTGGCTGCTTAAACCAATAGCTTAAACATGTCTGAAGAGTGACACAAAAACATTACTAAAATCAGAAGTTGTTGTAATAAAAACATTTCCTGTTGAATGTATTCATATGAATACGGTTACATTAAAGCTGTAATAGAGATTTGTAATCAAGGCTTGTCTGAAAGTTTTTTTTTTTTCTTTATCTCTTACCTTTTTTTCAAACATAGCGTCCAAAACTTCATGAAGTTGGGCCTGAAATAGAAATTGAACATTGATATTACCTGGAGAATTGACCAAATTAACCTTGCAAGGTAGTGCTTAAGGCCTAGACATGGTAACTAGTTTACAACATACCAAATCTGGGAGCCTGCTCAACAAAATAGCTTACATGTACCATGCTTCATTTTTGGCGACGGATTGTCCACTTCACACTGTTCCTTGTCTTATTATGGTGGAAAACTGTGAGGAAACCTCATAAAAACCACCCCTGAGATTAGGAGGCGCACACGCTACCACTAAGCCACGGCTGCGGACACACAGCAATAGGAGGGCCTTCTACAGAACAGCTTCGGTTTCATTGAGTCAAAGTAGTGTTTTGTTTCTATAACAGTAGTGTTGACATCAGAGGGAAAAGAGTCATACCTTAACGGGAGTAGCAGTGTCACTGAATTTGAAATGATTGATTGATTGGTGCTTTACGCCGTGCTTTAGGGTATTTCGCTTATAAGACAGTGGTATATCCCAACAATAATGGACACTAGCACAACCAAGATGTGAAGCATTTTAATAATGTTGGAAAGTTAATTTTTCTCCAGTGCTTAGCAAAGACACCATTGCCACTCTGAATTTGAAATGAGTGTTTATTTTGAACTTCATCAAAGTATTGACCATTGACTTTTTAAAAACAAGGCAAATCAAATATAAATGATGCGATTGATGGACAAAGAAATTCATTTACAGGCACATGTACATGCCAATGCTAAAACCTCTACAAACTTTTATTCAATGACTTGGATGGAAAGTAAAAAATGAAGCAAAATTTGGGGGATTTGACATTGTTGCAGTAAATGAAACAATTTATTCAAGCTGTGTCCAAGGATATTAATGCTCAAGTATAGATAAGGTTTTTGTTTGTTTAATTGGGGTTTCATGCCATGGCTATACATGTATTTCTTGCTTTGATAATTATTACAGGCAGTATAAGACACGAATACTTACATTATCCAATGATCTGAACAGCAATATGTTTTTAATGGCTTCGTTTAACCTACTCCTTTGATCATCTGACTTTGGATGAATAATCTGTAATAAAATATATAAAAAAACATCTTGATACTTCTGTAACTGTTGGTTGTTTGATTGAAGAATAAATGTATTACAGGATTAGACATCCAAGAAGCCATTTGAGACACCCTGTCTCAGTGAATTTTAACATGGGGAAGATGGAAGAGCACTATAATGAGACACCCATCCTACCGCTGGGTGTTTCAAAGAATATTGCAAGAGAAAGGGCGCCATCAACATAACAATATAGATGGGTCCTCTGCTTGCCCAGCACAGTTCACCATGCAGAGATTATAGCGTTCTTGCGCCCCATGTGGCATATGTGACAATTTCGGTTCAGTTCAGCCTCAGGGAGGAATGACTTGCCCTTCTCAGAGTCTGTTCGCCAAAGTATAGTGTGAGCAATTAAAGATTGCTTCACAAAAAGAAGAAATCCAAAACAAATGACAAATTTAACTAGCCATTTAACTGTATCAAAACCGATCCAAGCTGTGTCATATAATTGCAAGCATACATTTTAATTTATAAATGTATCAGAAATCTAAGGTACATCTAGATAAGATTTTACTTGATGCTTCAACTAATTGTTCTCTCTGAGGTCTGTGCTTAAGGGTTTATACTGAATGTAGCACTTGTTATTCATGGCGGCAATCACAATTGCCGTCTTAAATAAATGTCGCTGAAATCTGGTGTTACAGTGAACGGTGGCAATTTGTGACACACAAACTAATCTGTTTAAGGAAGGCAGTAAAGTATTTGTCAGTGCCCATTTTCAAACATTTCCGTGTATTCTCATTTGAATCCATACAATTTCTTTTCAAAGTTTGGGCATCCAGAATCACAGGACTCAATTATATAGAAAGCTCTGCTGCAGAGTTGATTAGTTCCGAATAAAAGCATTTATCATTTTATAATTTTGAACCATACAATTGATTACATGTTCTGTCTTATAGCATGTCATCAATTGAAAATCAAGCTGTGGAGGCAAGGCACCTAATCTCTGTCGGAAATAGATAGCCAACTATCTACATACTGTATGAAGCAGTTAAGATTAAAATAAATTTTTTTAAAAATTGATTCTACATGTAGGTTAACAATGTTTGTTTGTTTGTTTATACGATGTTTAACGTCGTACTCAAGGGTATTTCACTTAATATATGACGACTGATTGTCCACTTCACACTGTACCGCCTTATTACAGTGGAAAACAAGGAGGAAACCTTGTAAAAACCACCCCCATGGTTGCCACAGCCACAACATGTGACTTGCTCATATACCTGATGGTCGAAAGGCGACTCAAACCTGTGAATGGTAAATCGAAGCATGTTCAGTTCAGGAAGCGCACTTGCTACCACTGAGCCACAGCCACGGGCGTAGGTTAACAATTAAAAATTTTATTGATAAACTTTGAATGGGAGTTGAATATTGAGCATTAAGACAGATAGGGCATTTACAATTTTGTAGAAAGTCATGTCAGCCATGAACTTAGGTAAAAACTCAAATCAATGATTAACAAATATTCTCTTTCTGAATTTCAATAGAGCTTGAAAACAGTGAACTTTTTTAAATTGATGGAGCGTGTACATGTATATTTGCTTACTTATGTTAAAAACCTGATGAAAGTACTCCTTTTTTCATTGGATAAATGAAATTAACAACAAGGACATTTACAATTATTTTTAAAAATCAGAATTCAAGTTTATTTCTGGTCCATGTAGGGTACATGTATTACTTTAACATCAACACTTTCAGGTAGGCTTCCTGTCCTTGCCTTGGAACAAGTGCATATTTTGGTGGAAATCTTTTTTACATTTTTTTGCCGTTGTTGATCGTAGTCTTTGATGTACACTTCTTTTGGTGCTTATAATCAATACATGTACACTCTCCCCTGGGGAAACAAGTGCTCAATGTTAAAGATGACCAAAGTAGAAATGCTTTTATCTGTATTTACATGTACTTTGCAGGTGTTTCCACAAATACAGTATTTAGGTTTGTTTGTTTGATTGGTGTTTAACGTCGTACTCAAGGGTATTTCACTTATATGACGACAGACACAAATACAAGACATCACAGACAAATCTGCTTCCCGTTACCCTTTAGCTCTGCTAACACCAGGGCAACAGAAAGCAACCTCTTTTCTCGCCTCTTACGATCAACTGAGGAAGCCAAGGGAGCATTCTGCAGAAAACTATCAGGAAACCTCGTAAAAACCACCCCACAATTGCCGGAGCCACAACATGTGACTCGCTCATATACCTGATGGTCGACAGGCAGAGTCGATCCGGTGAACAGTAAATCGAAGCACTACCATTAAGCCAAGGCTGCGCCAGTTGCTTGAAGCGCTATTAAATTGAATCCGCTATTAGATGAGGTCACACCATGTTGAAAGTCTCTAACCCGGTATTAGCGATTTAATCTGGTGTAACTGGCTTATCTTAATTTGAGCAACTGGCCCCAGGAGGTCATTGACAGATGTGTTCTCATCAGGCACCGGACACCTGCAGATACCTCTAACTGAATGAGTGCTTCCGTCCATTGACTGATGACCAACACTACACACAACTGACACAATCTAACAGACACAACGCCATTATATTTCTCTGATTGCTGATTTAATCTGCTGTAAGAAAATTATTGGGCTCTCAGTTAATATTGATCCAAATGTCATCATGTGACAGACTGCCCACATAAATTCTCGAGTCTCTATAGCTCAGTACGTTAAAGTGAGGACCTTGCTAGTCAGAGTTGCAAAATTCAATTCCCAGCGGATGCCAGCTAAATTTTCCTTCAATAAGTCAATAACATATATTTTTGGGTAAAACACATAAAATTCATAATTTCTGGTAATAAATAATCTTCCAAGGAAACTGATTTGAAACCAATAACCTCTGTTTGATAGGCCACACTTGGAATGCAGAAGTTTTCAATGGTTTAGAGAATAGGCAGGTGTGTAGAGTTCTCCTACCTTTTCTTCCAGGTGTTTTAACTCCTGCTCCATCTGTTCAGCTCTATAACTCACAGCTAATATAATGTGTCTCACTCCAGCCTACAAACACAATGAGATTTATTTCTATTACAAAAACTCAAAATCTAGTGGCAATTCAAAATACCTTATAACTTCTAGCAGTTGGGATAGAGAAACAGGCTTTACCACAGGGGGTCTTACATGTTTTTTTTCTTATGACTGTCCCAAAATTAGAGTGTCCCAACTTATAGAAGTTATTGGGTACATAATACTTGTAAATAAAAAATTTGGTTTATTAAAGCTTTTATTTAAAATAGTTGAATTATTTATTTTGAAATATCTTGTTTATTCATTAGAACATGTGACGTGTGTGAATGGAAGCCTCTCTTAGTTTAGATGCAGATGCTGACACCATTGTTAATATCTGCGCAGAGACTTCTAGCTACTGACGGGAAGAGGTTGTTTTGTACAAATACATGTCTTGTGTTCTATAGCATTTAAAACAATTGTTGTCATGAAATAATTTGTAAATATTTATGCTTCTAGTAAATAAATGAAATTTTAATTATAAGAATTTCAGAGGAAGCCGGTGAATTAAAATTATTCAAAATGGGATATATATAATGGCTCTATTCTATAAAATCTCAATCATGTAATTTTCTTGGTAAATAACTGTGAGGTTAATGAAAATGTTCATGTCACTTCTTTGAAACGAGCTGATGAAGTAGAGACCTGCCTTAATATGGGTACCTGTGGTGCTTTATATACACAAAACCAAACTACATATAATTTGTTTGAGAACAATGTCCAAAGTAAAAACCTCCCCCAACAGATCGATGGGTTTGTTTGTTTGGTTTGTTTGTTTGGGGTTGAACATCGTACTCAATGATGACAAATTGTCCACTTTACAGTGTTCCTTGCCTAGTTACAGCACAACATAAGTCTCACTAATGGACTCAAACCTGTGAGCAGAACCTGAGAGTAGGATTAGTAAGCACACTTGCTACCACTAAGCCACGGATTGATGGGAGTTGCCAAGTTTGATGAAACATATGCACCTCTACTGTGACTACTGTGACTACTGTAAACATCGTTAGGTAACTCACTGAACATATAGCAAGAAATAACAGAAATCTGTCCAAAACAGATTATTCCTTTTTTTTTTTTTGATAGTCCGCCTATCATGTGATTATTATCTTTTATGAAGGAATATTTCATAAAAATTCTTCAAAGCTTCGATCCCGTGAACAGTACATCGAAGCAGGTTTAGAAAGCGCACTCTCTAATCAGTAAGCCACGGCCCCTGATCCAAGGCCAATGGAAATACGATTCATGTTTTGCGCCCACCGCCCGCATGGCTCTCTGACGGCCGCAAGAAAAGTTCATTATTTGCAAAAAAAATCATTATTTCTGGAAAATCCAGCCACATTTTTATTTTCACTAAGGACAAGTCATCAAAACATCTAAAATGTCATAAAATGCAACTCAACCCCTCTCCATTTCAAAAATAATGAATAATGAATAATGAAAAAACGCCTAGTGTCTTTTCAAAATCCTTCGGACGCAAAACATGAACTTTCATTCTCATGGCCCAATAAGCTTATCATTACAATCATAGATACCTTCAATATACTAAAACAGTAAACTGTCTATTGGAGTTTACCAATTTCAGCTGATCCTCACCTTACCATGTGTATATACAATTTGGTATACTTTATTTTTGATATAAAGTTGTTAAAAGAACCCAGAGCAAGTTCAATATGATACAAACCTGAACTAAAGCTTCCACTTGATGTAATAACATAGGTTTGTTACCAAATTCCACCAGGGGTTTGGGAAAGCTCAAGGTCAAAGGTCGTAACCTTGTACCATAACCGCCAACCAAAATTAAAGCCTTCATCTTCTGCCGTCTATATCTGGAAAGGAAATGAGTGATTTTGTCAAATTTAGGCTCCCTGACTGCCTGTCGTACACAAGGGAAAGAAAAATAGGGGCCACTTGACATGGTGCCTTACAAACTGAGGAGACAATAGGCCATATTGACATACCCAGAAAGGGTGACATTCACTCTCCAAAGAACAGGAGGCTCATTGGTAGTCTGTCGTACACACTCCAAAGAAAAATTGAGGCAGTGACAGTGTCATACAAACAAGAGAAAAAAACTAAAGGCTCCAGGACAGCTTGTCATATAGTCGCCATGTTAAATAATGAAATCTCCCTGACAGCTTGCCATAGACATTTGGGTTATATAAGCTTAATCTCCTATTTCTCATTTTCTTAGATGCACTAAACACAATGATGATACCTAAATTTAGGTGCAATTACAGGTTACAAGTGACGGACCAATTCTACAATTAGACCTAGAAGCCTTAAATGACATCTTACCTTCCACATTCTCTTGTGACTATTTAATATGTCTGGTATCAACATCATAAAGACATGCTCTAAATTTTACAGAGGAACATAGCAACTGCAATGCCTTCAATCCAGTAACAAATTAAATCCTGCTAAGCAACTATCAGCCTTGTATCATACAGTTTCGGTAACAGTCATTTGTAATATATTGTCGGGTCATTATTTCAGTTGCTAATAGTCTAATGAATCACATTTTTATTTCATAATTTTGGTGTTTGTGTGTTACATTATACCAGTGGTTAGTCAAGGTGTTGGAAATGGAAAACGGGTTACCTGGATAATGAGGACTTGTTGATGTGAAATAGCAATGACAAACTATCAGAAATGACTGTTAGCAAGACCGTATGATGCCAGGCACCTGTGGACCTAGGCTATATATAATTTTAAGGCTGGTAGCTGCCCAGAAAGATTTAGGCCTATTTTACCACTGGATCTGAGGCAATGCAGTTGCTACGTTCCTTGATAACATTTGGGACATATCTGTATGGCGTTTAGACCCGACAGTTCAAATGGACACAAGAAATTGGGGAAGGTAAGGCGACATTAAGGCTGAATTAGACCTAAGATAGTCGCACCATGTCAAAGTACATGTACTGATGTAGGTACCTGACATAAAATTAATGGTAAAAACAAGAAAACGAGAATAGGCGGTAAGGGCCCCTAGGCCTAAGAAGTAAGATATTTCTCAGATATGTACAAAATGAGAAACCATCAACGTATGTTTGAAATTTACCCCTTCTGTCGTAAGGTCCTTTGACGCGTACCTCGAATTCGTGGTGTACTGAAGGGAACAGGACATACAAACCACTATCTATCCGCTCTGCCACTGATGAAATCTGCCACGAGTCACGCAGCGACTGTCAACATGTTTGAAGGGTATGTACTTCCGGTTTGAATGGGAGTAGACTATAGCCGAGGCACAGTGAAACACAATACTCCAAGAGAAGTCGTCTATCTTTGGATTGGTTTTAGTTTTTTCACCCCCAAAATCTAACTATTACAATAAAGTTAATAATACATATTAATTTGGCGAAAATAAAGACCATGGATGTGAATGAAAATCATATTTATAAGCAAAAGAAGAAATATAACAATTATGTTTATATATTTTCAAGCTCAATCATCCTGCTTATCGCCAGTTCACAGAAAACTAAGCCTACTGAATTCTCTATGAGCAAAGTAATTGTGGGAGTATATAGAAACACGGTTTACAA
>JARFOD010153999.1:0-12342 GCA_031763545.1 Mopalia muscosa | reverse complement strand
ACTACTATTTATGTAGTGCGGAGCCGCCTCACAACCGCCTCACGAATGCGACCCGAGTTGCTCTGACTATACTACTGTGATGCACTGTAGAAACAATAAAAAAGCTAAAAAATACCTCTTATTAGTCTACAGTAAATAAAGTATGACACATGCTTTAGCCTAGCTATTTGCAATATGAACATTATAGTTATACACTGAACAAATACCAAAGGCACCACTTCAGGACCTGATTGAAGTATATATAAAGATTTGTAAACAACATGAAACTGTTCCCCCGGAACCAAGGTGTAACAAGCTGTTACCTTCGTTCTAGGAAAAAAGTAAATTGAAGATTAATTAGGCGTGGTAAAAAAAAAAGCGCAAATAGCGAAGGGCACCACAGCAGTACATGATATAACAGGTTTCGTTTAAACGTATTGAACGGTTTTCGAGATTGGTTGCCGGAACTAAAGTGTAATGGCCAAATAGACAATGTGCTCGATTTTCGATTTGTGATTCAAATAATAATAATCGCCACCAAAAAAAAAAAAACAAAACAAAAAAATTCGTACAATTTTATTTTCCATGTATGTTATATGGCTCCGTAGTTGCCAACAGTTGGTCATATTGTCAAGAGATAATTACTTTTGTCACAAAAAAACGGCACGACCAGTGAAATGTGCTTGCGATATCAATATGTTCTATATGACAGAGCTATTGTTCGCATCGTATAACGGCGCTATATATATGTAATGTGTTTTCTGCTTTGAATATGTTATTTTCAGTAATGTTCATCGCATTGGCGAGAGCCGTTGTACATGTGACGATAGTGTAGACAACGGCTTCAGTTTGCCTATATCTAGGTTCGAGAACACCCTCGCTCTTGGATATAAACCGGAAGTTGACCTAAGAGTGCGGAGATCCCGGGGAGTGATTTGGCTAGGGTTTTCGACGATTACAGATAACATATGAATGAAGTGCACTTGAGTAGGATGTTAAACAAAGCATAAAAACAACTTTCTATGAAAACAATAAGAAGGAGTACATGTCTTTCCTAATATCATACATGCAAAAAGGATCCACTGTTAAATTTATTCGAAGTCCGGATTTTGGACTGCTGGGAAAAACTGACACAGAAAATCCATTATTATTAGTGTTATGGCGATAATGTGTTCTGAGAATTAACGAGTGAGTAAAACAAATGTTTGATGATGCGTTCTTTTGTTCACTGTTATTAAAATCCAGTTCTATTCGTATGGTATCGAATGTTAATGAATATGTTAATAATTGCGACGTTTGTTGCAGCTCAAATTTCAATAAGATTCTGTCACACTATTCGGATTTTTTGTCGTTCTCAGAAGGAATCGATAGTAATAAGTAACACAAACAGTATCTGTATAATTTTACGTTCATGCCGATGTTAGTGAGAATTGGTTATCTCAGCTGTAAGCCTACGTATTCCATGTAACACTTTGATGATCCAGAATGAAATCGAATATATCAGCAAAAAGGCACATTCCTTAACATTTCAGGAACTGAAGAAAAAAGACAAGAGCAAGCAGAAAATAGCATGACCATACGATCGACTGACTTGAGTAAAGCTGGAAAAACAGCTGAAACAGGGTAGTAGTCTAAGAAACGAAAAACAACTTTTTTAGAGATAATTTTAGACCAGCTTTCGTTTTGACGTTTACATTTTAATGTGCTGGATTTTTTTTAGTATAAAGAAACGTTTTTCTTTTTCATCCTTACTCTCTGCCAGTAATTTGTCTTGGTGATGAAGGCTCGCGTTTATGTATATGTCATCGTCTCTGACATATCTGAAGTAAGACTGTCTCGGCTGCCAACTACTCACTAACTAACGCATAGGCCGATAAAGATGAGACCAAGGTCGACTTAAATTCAATATTCATATAGCGAGTTGGACCTGCTGATTAAAAGCATAATCCTATTTGTAAGGCAAGATCGAAACCAAATTAATTCCCGTCTCCAGAGAGATTATCGATCCTCTTAACAACGCCAAACAAACAGTTCCATTTCAAACTACAAGACAATGGGATGACAATGTATGTCCAAAGTCAAATCGCCCGTTAAAAGTTTGATTTCTCAAGAGATTCTAGTTGCCCTCATGTAAAATGTGCATGTTGTGTCATCGACTAGCCATTAGCCGTTGGTTTTAGAATTTTGTCCAAAGCATGGTCTTATCTTGGGGCAAATGTCGAAATTGTAGCATGCTTATTGGAGAGGAGTGATACTTGTAGGTTCGTCAACGCTAAGGTTCAGGTATCTCAGACTGGTGCTTCGGGCGACTCGTCCAAATGGACAAATTATAACGATTACAAACGAAATGCTAAGCAATTATTAAGATGCGAAAAGGCATAAGGACGTGATGTAGCTACTGTTACCATGGAAACAGTTCCTACTTAACACGCGGTCGTCAAAATTGAAAGAATAATACGAGAGAATGATAACCCATAAAGATGGTAGGTAAAGTATGTTAAAAGCCCTTCTTAACAGAAAGTTAGCATATACAACTGCCACTCGTCAATAAAGTTACATTACATTACTCACCCTCCTAAGTTTCTTCCTAACCGTTTAGGACTGTATATACACTTCCGATCATTTCTGGCTCCAAGTGAAGGCGGACAAGGTGCGTAACTTCTCTTACACCTTTCTCTCGTTGAATTCTGAAATATTTATACAAAAGAAGTAGTCACTTGTACTGATTCACATCCTATATGATTGTGTTGAATAAGATATTAAGCAAAAGAAACATTGATAGCGTATATAAGTTGAGAAGCACCATCGCCGGGAAGGCTATTGAGTGTAATTCCTACTAGATCTGATAGAATAATGATAATTTTAATGGTTTCTCAATATTTTGTTCTTTCCATATATTTTTTTTCCTGATTCAATTTTCTTCAATTATCATTATTAGTAGGTTTGTATAATGTGTTTTAGAGTGTACCACAAAGCCTACACAGTACAGTAGATGAAGGGCGACAACTCTGAACACTGTTTATTTGCACGGCAATACACTGCGGCTATCGGTACTTAGATGAATTGTGTAAACTAACACCGATATTGTTTTCTCACAGCTTACAGTATTCATTTTATTTTCAGAAAACAATAATTAAAAGCGATCTTATGCTCTTTTATAATGTCTGTCAGTTACATGCAGATTTTTGGGGGAGTACGGTAATCCATATACGACATCAATACAGTTTAGCTTTCAGCTTCTATTTGATTTTTTAAAAAAATATATATTTAAGCATTTGACTATCCTGTTTAAACTTTCATCCAGGTGAAAACATCTTCACCTCAGTGAAAACATTTTCACCTAGGTGCATACTCCATTATTTTATTTTTTCAGTTTCTTTTTAGGAGAAAAGTTTAAGCATGTTGAATTGATTGAGTGAGTCACACGAACGAAATCGTTCTCGCTATATCAGCATACAAGAGAAATGTGTTGTTTATGTATAATATTTTAAAAGTTTATTGACATGCTGTCGTGTTAGTATTGCATCGCTTGGGAATTAGCAATATTTTTCTCATACATACTGATGCAAGGAGAAGAACCAGCATTAAGGGCTTAACAAAAAGAAACATATCATAAAGAGGAACTCGATTAATTGCCTATGTGACTATCGTTTTACACAGGTGAAACAAAATCAGGAAACTTGTGTATTCACCCTGCTGGAAACATTTCCACTCAATTGAAAAGCTATATGAACACTAAACACTGAAACTATTGGGTTTTCATCAAGGTAAAAACGTTATCATGCAGCTAGTCAAGTGTCAAAATACACACCTAAAACCATCACAATTATACAGTTCAATAGCAATAATGTATTTTTTGTCGTATGTGGACCAGAATAGCTTTCAGATTTATCTAAGGTTTTTTTTTCAGCCTTGTGGAAAATTGTCTTGCCGTGTTGTTTTTTAGATGCCTTAAATATGGTTTATTTTAAAGGAGTAGGCAAGTACATTATGTATTGCTTATAAATGCCACTAAAATGCAGTTTAAAAAGTCTGACAATACGTTCCAAGTGTTCAAGGTCAGTGATACTTTTTGGTTACTCGACCTTCCTCGAATATAACTTTGTATCTTAAACTAAATTAAAAATTGAGAAATGAAACTGTTTTACAAACAATAGACTAGCTGTCGGCTACGTATTTATATTTACTGAGATTTGTTTTGATTAACCCCTTTCGTTTTATCGAATCGCAAATGTTTCTCTTTCTTGAAAATATTTTTTTTTATCAATTTTTCACTCAAAAGCACAAGTTGACATTGAGTTGCCCCTGAGTAGATGTCATAAATCTTACATTTTAAGTTTCGGTTGGATTTTCGTTTTTTCAATCACTAAAATATTTGCAGTTAGCCAACAATGCAGGAATGGGGGTCTTTCTTTCTTTCTAATCCTCACTTCAGTGCCGAGTAAAATCGATATAACAGAAGTCTGAGGTCTGTTCAACCTAATAACAAAGGACAAGTACACGTATCGAAAAGCCTTGATTGGTCTCTCTGGTATAAAAAGCATCGGAAATGTCAGAAGTCAAACAGGTTGTTTCTATTTTTAAAAGAGCATAAGGCTTTGCTGTACAAAGATAGAAATGTGTAATTGACAACCTTGATCACAAGAAATCTTAGATAGTTTACTGAGAACGATTTCATGAAACAGAATATAATGGTGATCTGCTGAGTTGTCCAATGTATGCTTGTTTGTTTATTTGGAGATTAGCGAGTACTCGTGGGTATTTCCCTTAAACGAAGACGGATTGTCCACTTCACACTGTCGCTTGCCTAATAACGATGGAAAACAGGGAGGAAACATCTTAAAAATCACTCCCACGATTGCCAGAGCCACATGGGGTGACTATACCCGAGGTTGACAGACGGACTCGATCCAGTGAACAAATATATAGAAGTAGAATAGTCATTAAACCATCAAGCCATGACCGCGGGCCTCTAGACGTGCATGGAAATATATTATTATTATTTTTATACAACCGATCGTAATATTATGCACCAATATTCGTAGTGGCTATTATCTATTATATTATATTCTACGATATCTGGAAAATCGTGCGAAGAGAGATTTTGCAGCTGTGGCCACCTTCTTCTCGCATCAGAGCATACATGACAAATGAGTTTGTAGGTAGTTGGGAAAGACGTCTACAAAGTTCGCTTTCAATTACACTACTGTTGGCTTCTAATTACCAGATATATATGTATATTGATCTTAAAAGATTGCTAACAATAAGATTATGTAAAACAGGGGATTTAAAAAGAGCTCATTTTTAATTCCGATTAAATTAGATGACTATACAACTCCTTTCATTCAATGTTCATAATATTATCCGGCTAACTCGGTCATCGCAAAATATAGCCACAAATTGTCACAGTGGCATAGGCCTACAGCAAACTACAGCAAAGACATTTACAAAAGAATTAGAGCAGTATTCTTAAAAGTTCTCCAAAAAAGCAATGAAACTATTGTTTATATTGTCAAAATAAACAAATTGCAGCGATTGATTCCATTTTTAACGGGACATTTACAATATAATAATCTTTAATGTCTCATGGCTCATCTTTGATTAGCTTTTGAGCCGCTTCCAACAAGTTGTTTCAATGGACAACTGGACATATAATTGGCGAATTTTAATGACAATTTTATCGTGACGGAATCGCAAACTCATAACTTCTAAAACCAATTTATCCAGCGGTGATCAAAGGTGCACCTTACAGCAGTTTCACCACGGAAGAAAACACACACGTCAATACCTGTGTCATCATATCTTAAATCTCCAATATATCCACGCACTGTAAGTCGATTTCTGTTTACGATTAATCACTTTTACCAAGACAGGTTAATAACAGATGAGCTTCAGGTCTCTATATCCACACTGACAATTTAACACACTGATGACGTCCAATCCATCAAGTTCATCAGGCAAGAGCGATACCACATCAATTCGTATATCCTGTATGAAAAACTTAAAAAAACTAATTTGGAACGCCAAATAATCTGCTTCATTTAAGGCTGCAAGGAAATTAATTAGAATATGAATTCGGCGACCAATCGTCTCAAACTCTTTCAAATCTCAAAAGATTCCAGCTATTTCCATATACAATTTATGGGTGGCACGTAATGAAATATATTCTAAACTGTTACGTTTTTCAGTCATTCAATAAAACAACAGAGAGAATATAATGTGTACATACTCAATAAACATACGTATATGTCGAATGGGCTTATTTTATGCTGAAAAAATACAACAAATGAATGATGTTTGATAAACTATATTTTTGTTTCGCTCCTCAGCGTGAAAAGCAAATATTGCATGGAATGTGCGCTACACCAACTTCATTGGATACAACTGCTCATATGTTAACACGATTGTAACATATTAATTATAAATGGTATGAAACATTTATTACAAAAATAGGAATATAATGAAACAACGATGATCAAAATCTTAAATGTGATTATCTCTAAAAATTAAATTGCTTTTAAGTTGGTAAAGTTGACACATGGAACATTGGCCGTTATGGTTGTGTCCATCTGTTTGTACTACACATGTTTCCTTGATTAAATGTCTTTCTCAATAAAACAATATCTTTTCGGCGGATTTAGTCTGCACAGACGTCAATCGTTAAATACCAATGTTACCACTCTAAAATCATTGACTAAATACGAATCAAAACCAAACTCATCATACAGGTGATTGATTTCATTGCTAATAAGCTATATAAAGTAAACTATGTTTATTTTTACCTTTATTCACAGAATTTGAAAAACTGTTCAATGTAATGGAGAGAAGTCAACATCGGACGACCTTATCTTGTCTCCCAGACAGAAAGATAGCGAAATGTCGGGAGATCTCACGTTCATTTATTTCTACTGCAGTCAGGTCAGATTTAACATCAAATATACACAACAACACAATATTTTCGTTATTTCGGGATAACACTTTCTTAATTAGAAAGTGTTATTCCAAAATAACGAAAATACTGTTAATCTTCACTTTCTAAAAAACACACATATTATTCAACACTATATCCCGTTTTTTGCATCATTATAACAGCCGAGGTGTATAAATCCACAGCAAATTTTATGTATTATATTCTCCATGTGAAAAATCTGTTAATACGAGACCTTGTCAGCTGTGGTCACTACGTCACGTGTTATTGCAAACTTCAAATGATCAAATTATCTTATATTGACCCTATTCTGTTATTCAATAGCATAACATGACCAAGAGTTACAGAATGTGTTGCAGTGCAGTATTTCATCCAGGCAAACTAGCACAAGTGATCAAAACAGAATTATCTTTGAGGTCATAGTACAGTTAAAAGTAAGATAGTGCGCTATAGATAATTGACCCTGACAAACCGCTTACTGTTTATATATGTGTTATGTAGAGAATGAAAATGTACTTGCCTCCATGGGATTACAAATTGGGATCTTTGTTTTCCATGGTCAACGCTCTAACAGACTGAGCTACAAAGACTTCTGGCACATGTAAATATGGCGAATCATTCTCTATGGAAAATACTGACACAAGGGTCAGTAAGCTTGTTCCCATGCACTACAATTCGAACTAGGGTATCAGGGTAGCACGCTCAGCGCTCTAATGGATTGAGATACAAATTATTACGGTAGAAAGACCCAGAATTTTCATCCACGTTAAGGCGGCGAAGAAATAGTCCACATATGTGTTTTATTGTTTGGCTTATACTGATAATCAGGCTCTGACAAATCATTATCTAACGGGATCCAAACTCGTGTCTAACTGCCAGGAACAGCACTCTAGCCATCCGAGACGTGCTCTCGGTTTTGTTCAGCTTTATAAAAACTTGTCATTTTTCCTAACTAGTCTATAGCAGTCGTCAACAGGTTATCCGTGATATAAGGCACAGGTGCGAAATGGCAAGGTTACCATTAAATATACTTAAATATGGCATCGACTTATTGTTTCTCCATTGTATAATATAACCTGCGGGTTACTGGCAGCTGACATTTTTCGCGGACCAACCCTGTCCATAACGTCACGCAACTAACACTCTTCTGTGTTACGGCTTAAAACATGTGTGAACTGTCAAAGGTAACCCTTACTAAAAACAGTCTACTCTAAGGTCTCGTGACGTAGCTACCTATTTTGAAAGAAAAGATAGGCCTTTTTGATTAGTCAATATTTGTGGAGCTCTTGTTTAGTGCTAAAAGTACCAAGACACGGCCGCGTGGATAAATTTGATTGTAGTCTAAGCATTACCCAATATTTAAGATCTAAGTATAAAATGGATATAGCTCAATTGTACAATAAGAGAGCATAATTCAACACAAAAATGATGCCCGTTTAACATATATGCATTTTACTGAATAAAGTAGCATCACTTTAGGCGAAAATGATTTGGAAGTCATTCTCGACCAACATTCTTTTGGTGAGCTTACAAAAATTTTGGACTGGGTTTTTAAGAGTTATCTGTTAAAAAATATATATAAAACATTAGGGAGCGGCTGCGTTATCCGATACCACTACACAGCCATGCATTATATCAATCATTTTGAAATCAATTTTAAAATAGTGCATAAAAAATTGTATTTTGCCTACAACGCCAGGAAGTTTTAATCTTCTTCTTTACACTGATGATGTAGATTCAACAGTAAACACCCTAATGGTCTCCCAATCTATCTTATTCATAACCTTGCATTATAATATTCTGCCTAAAGGCATATAAATTATTTGTTTTATTGGGAGATGTAGCTTGTCAGTCCAATTCACTATTCTGCAAACTGTTATCAATATATTATCATCAGTATAATTTCACACAAATCTGTCCTTTGTTTTTAAAATAATGTTATTAATATTATCATCAGTATAAATGTCACACAAATCTATCGTTTGTCTGCTTTTTTTTAAAATTATCAATCTATTATTATCAGTATAAATGTCGCACAAATCTGTCCTTTGTCTTTTAGTCAATGCTATCAATATATTATCATCTGTAAAATATCCCACAAATCTATGTTTTGTCTTTCAAATAATGATATCCATATATAACATTTAGTATAAATGTCACACAAATCTATCTTTGTCTGTTTTTAAAATAATGTTATCAAAATATTATGATCAGTCTAAATGTAACACAAATCTGTCCTTCGTTTATAAAATAATGTTATTAATATATTACACATTTAGTATAAATGTCACACAAATCTATCCTCGTACACAGTGTTATCAACTTATTATTATCCTCATAAATGTCACACAAATCTATCTTTGTCTGTCTCGTAATCAGTTTCATCAACTTATTATTATCCTCATAAATCTATCTTTGTCTGTCTCGTAATCAGTTTCATCAACTAATTATCATCCTCATAAATGTCACACAAATCTATCCTTTGTCATTTAAATAATGTTATCATAAGTATAAATATATTTTCATTAGTATAAATGTCACACAAGTAAATCCGTTCTTTGTCTGTTAAATAATGTTATTAATATATTATCATTAGTATAAATGTCACACAAATATATCCTCTGTCTGACTGTTAAATAATGCTATCAATATATTATCATCAGTACAATGTTGACTTTAGTAAAATTTATTGACAAAAAAAAAACAGAGCAAGAAAATATATCTATGCAATATGCAAACAAATTTTTATCTCTTCATTTATTCGATAAATACAATCTAGCTTTATAATGTTTATTTCTATTATAAAGTTTTAAGAAAAACACGAATCATACATATCGTAATAACCGAAGCCAAAAGTGACATTTATACTAATGGCTGTTTATCCTGACGCATGCGTAGCGAATAGACTCGTTACTCCTCAGCACTGAGATCTCTGTGAATATTTTGCTAAGTTACTAATCCAGTAGAAGCCAAATTTAGATACGTGGTTTTTGGAAAAGTGTCTTTATTGTATATGTATATTTATGCAGACAACATCCCACCCAAACGCCAAAATAATAAGACAAAATCTGACCAAGTAGACGAAAACCGGACATCTGAGAAAGACAGTCGAACCGAGAAAGTTGACTGGGGCCAAGCGCGCAATCCCAGTAAGCAATCTTCTCTTCCAGCTGTGGCTCAGTTCAAATCACTCGAAGACTTTACTAGTTCATTTTATATTTTCTTTCGATAAATTAGGGATTTCTAATGTCTGCCACCAGATTCCGCTGCATTACGTAATGACATTGTATATATAATATAAGTCTAGAAAACAGAAATCGTTGTGTCGACTTTGAAAGTACAACAGAGCCTTGTTCCGTTTATACGGCTTTACTCGGTCCGTTTATGAATTTCGGATCTCTTATCAAATTTCAATTCTATGAAAATGCATTATCTATAGATGGAAGATATCTACAGTATCTGAGAGTCTGACTACACAGGCAAAACAGATTATAGACAGATGGCTGACATATCTGCTATTATTTTTGATACAAATCTCTATATTATATAAACAGAATATTTATTTCAATATACAGTTTTTTTATTGAGTGTCACTTCGCCTCACCGAATATAACGCGTGCGAGAATGAGGCTATATTGTTCAAGTCTTTCTCCTCAATCAATAGATGTTGTTTCGATCTAGTTAACAGACGCTTTACCGAGCTAAATTAGCTATTGAATTAAAATAAAACTACTCTGCTCTCAAATATATACAAACAAGACTTTAAAACCAAATACACATGCAAGTCAATGAAAAACAGTTGATAATTAGGTTACCATTACATCCACCGACACAAAACTATAACATACAAGTTAGTGACCACTGGTGGGTTCAGTTTCAGGCTATTCAATCAGAAACAAGAATTATCCATTTCTAGTCTCTAAACCATGATTCACCCGGGGTATTTAACGTCAGGCACCTTTTTAAACTATCCAGGCCAATCGAATAACTAACAAAAATGGCGTGCCTGTCTCAATAACCACTTTAATAGAAGTGTTGAGTCTGTTCAACTTTGAGCTGTAGGAAGGAAGTTTTTCTGTGGCCATCTTTGATCTCCCAGATAACTGATAAAGCTGCTCTGTTGTCGCCACTTTTACGTCTTGTCGATTGCTCTACATTTTCCTGGATACGTACACATTGCACCAACTAGCCAATTGTGTCTAGTTTGAGATAGTTGGTATAAGTCTGCAGTTCACCAGCGTGACAGTAAACAACAATTCGTCGTCTGTCCACCGAGTGGATGATTTTCATTATTTAACGTAACATTACAAATAGAACACCAACAAATAACTCACATTTTGGGTATGTTAGATCACGCAGATTCCGCCCATATTGAGAGATATGATTTTTTTCGGGTATTATTAACCCCTTGATCTTACTTTGGTTCATCTTGTATTCATCTGAAACCTAGTTTGCTCATCATGTTCCTCGTGAATTATGCTCTTAAAACTTAACATATAAGTGTGGATTTATCGAACTTAATCTTTTTATCTTCTTCCATTTTGTTTTTGTCTATATTGTCATTTTACCTTGTCAAGTCCGTTTCATCATTTCAGTATTTCCAAATAGACCATGGACAGAGAAGGTATTTTTCTCAGCAATGAATCGCCCTAACCAAGACATAGTCTGCATCAGATGAGCTTCAAGTCGCCATATACTGAGTATGTCTGTAAACAACAGACCTGCTGTTTAAAAGCCTTTCTATCCGGTTTGTTGTGCAAGATCAAAAACAAATAAATCCATGTACCTCTGAATTAGGAATTAAGGATTTTATCAAAACCAAACAAAATGTTTTATGGGCAAAGCCAAACCAGCCCTATTAGGCCGCAATGCGCGCTTCTTACGATGTGTTGGGTTTGGTAGGTTTCACAATAGGCCTTGGATACCTAAATATTATCATGGCGTTTCTGTCACTAAGTAAAAGTCAAAAACAGAGTTCCCGTTTTCCATTAAAACATTTTTATTCTCTTAAGTAAACATTGAAAAACATTTCATACCATTATTTTCTGTTTAGTGAACAGTGTCCCTATCGCATTATTACTATTAAAGACCAAATCCTAACCGGTCCAATGCAGACAGATTAAAGGACCGATTGTATCCAACATCTCCTACCTGTTATAGCGGAGAGTTGGGAGTTAGGTTATCCTTACTCCACTGAGCTTGTAAGCCGCCGTCGAGTGAGTGAAATAACCTGAAGCACGGCGTTAAGCCCCAATTCAAAAAACAAACTTACCTGCCTGGTTTCAACAAGCGTTTCAGACTAATGGACGTCTGGTATCATAGATAATACATTAAATGATTTGTTTGTTTGTTTGTTTCATTGGTGTTTAACGTCGTACTCAAGAGTATTTCACTTATATGACGACGGACACAAATACAGAACATCACAAACAAAT
>JARFOD010153998.1:0-26303 GCA_031763545.1 Mopalia muscosa | reverse complement strand
TTCATGGAACCGAGTTCTTCGTTTTTAGTAGACTGTTTTCGTTTTATAAACACCTGTGTGGATGTTTATAAAACGAAAACGGAAAAACCTCTGCATTGTTTAAGGCATAGGAATAGCTATATATACATTATTTTCGTTCGCAACAGCTGTTGTCTAGACAGTATCCGCTTACATGAGGTCGATTGCAGTGTTATATAGACGGCCACGCCCATTTGGGGGCTCTTTAGGGGTCTGATATCCGTTTTCCCTTTCTGTAGACTGTTTTCGGTATTCGCTTTATAAACACCCGCAATTCAAAGTGAGTAAATCGCTAAATTCGTTCTGTAGTTTTGTGATAACGGTGTGCGAAGTGTTTAGCACAGAAACCCGATACGGGAAATGAGCCCAAGGAAAGAACGTCGATGTACTGTCAACATCCGAATGATGAGTATCAAACGCCAACGGCCTTTTTAAAAGGACTAAGTAGACACGTGGTCATGTATGCCCAACACTCGGCAACACGCCCAATGTGTCATTTGGAACAAGCCAGCTGAGGAACACATTCACGGTTCGCGGATTCCAAGGCTAGCCGCGCTTCTAACCTCTCTACATATACTCATCCCAGATCGGGTATAGACCTACATTGTTTTTTTTTTTACCTTAGACAGTGAATTTTCGATTTATAGCTTTGGAAATGTGGGTATTGACGGAACGTAGGGTTAAGTCGAATGGATTGACATATATATTCTGCAAGGTGTTTTGCAGCGGTTGACAACAAACAAAAAATGTGACGTAAAAGCAAACGTATAGGTTAATTGTTTTGTTTCTTTGATGTTTTTTGTGACGCTTGGTTCATTAACATATACGACTCAATTTAAATTACACGGTCGTGATATTTATCAAT
This sequence comes from Mopalia muscosa, assembly GCA_031763545.1. NCBI lineage: Eukaryota > Metazoa > Mollusca > Polyplacophora > Chitonida > Mopaliidae > Mopalia > Mopalia muscosa. Next base: position 25,420 of record JARFOD010153998.1, on the reverse strand, counting down.
TATCTTTTAAGCACGAGGTCAAGCATCATCAATCGAGCAGTGGTAGGCTAGCACAATGAAGAGGGTAAAATTCCTTGCGTCCCGCGCATCTCAACCCATGGTGAAGGTTGGAAATTGACCCGCGGCTATGGCCGGCCTCTCAAAACATATACCCGATTTTTGGGGGGATAGAAAAAACACAATAATAAAACTCCCTTTAAATACAGTTTTATTTGAATCTCTCATACGAGTTGACACCTATAAGTTATCTCCCTTTGCAATAATAAGATTAAAAAACGTAAAAAAAGAATGTTTGAGGCCGGCAATAGCGGTCTATCGTTTTTCAACTTTCACCATGGGTTTAGATAGGGCTAAGACGGAGGAATGAGACCTATATACATTGTGCTATGGTAGGCTAATATTGCTTTAAGGTGCATTCTCACAGTGCGATTTGTAGTAACGATTCTAGGGAATTTCCGTCTTCGTACAGTTTTGATTGGTCGACTGTGTCGTACTTTTTATGGGCCAATCAAAATGCAGCAAATAAGAGAATGCACCTTTATGATCGCTTCGAGATCAGGAAAGGAATGTATTCTAAAAATGTGACCCATGTTCATGATGGAAAGTAAAAAACATTTTTGTAGGTATTCCAACTTTTATATTTCAGAGCAGCGTATCCGTCTCCGTGTCTTTCTATCTGGCATCGTTACAACGTATAATCCATAAACATCGCACAATATATATTACCAGAAGTCTATTTGATATCTGTCTGATATTACAGAAAGGTATATTGTTTGCCTATTTAATTGTATATAGTTTTAACCCGTACTATAGGTTATTTTACTGTGGTACATGGCGACGTGGCCAGCCCACTTTTATCAAGTACTCAATAAATTACAGCTTATGACGGATTATTTCATTTTTAATTATCGGATGTATCAACTATTGTCTTCATAGTACAAGATGACGCTTTACCGGTCAATCAACTGAAAAAAAACACCACTAAACTCAACGAAAAGAATACCATATTTGTATCACTAAAATATAGAAGTTGAATAAATCCATAAAGATATAGGAGTTATCTGTTTCAATTGTATACAAAGTTTTACTTATCAGAATATTTGATTCACAATACATCGATTAAAGATTTGAATTTCATCAGTGGCGAGAGCGAATCTATGAGGTTGAAGTTAGTTTGTTTGATTCGGGTTTAACGCGTACTCAAGGGTATTTCACTTATATGACAACGGATATCCACTTCGCATTGTTGATTGTCTTATTACGGTGGAAAACCGAGAGGAAACCTCGTAAATCTTGTACCCAAAACACACCATCTGGATACAACACCGTCGTCGCCTGAATGAAAGAGGAATTCCAGAAGTATACTCTAACACAGCTTATATACCAAACAAAAGAGGAGGAACAAGTTGTCCCAAACTTGGTTTCAAAACCTCCAGATATTCGTATTTGTCTGATTTTTGTTATGTCTTGGTGGTAACTAGCATTAAGCATGTAGGAAAGGCTTCTTGTCAGAAGGTTCCATACAGCCTAACCAACATTGCACATAAAGATTCAATATGACGTCGCTTTCCACGAATCCGGTTTAAATACGAATCTGAACAACAATATAGACACCATTTTAGATGAAACAGTAACCAGTGTACAACATGAGTAAAAAAAACAACTTTAAATCCACATGGACATTTCCATAGAATATGCACCATATAATGGCGATTCAATGTTTATTTCATATAAATAGGGGTAAACATTTTGAGACCAAAGCTACATGAAGACGTATGGAGATCAAATGATTCTAAAACGGGAGAATAAAAAATACTAAAAAAATGAAACCAGATTGTTCTTCCAAGTCTAACTTACTAACAATAGTAAAGAGTTCATAGAACAATGTTATCTACATGTCAAAGACATTTACTCTTAACATATAAATAAAGTCAAATGTCGTGAAATTTTGATTGTTTTTACTCGAGACCTCTGAGAGATAAAGGCATTGAAATGATATGATTTTTTAAGAGATGATTCAAGATGGCTAAATTACTGATTACTAGATTCGTCATTTTCCTCTTCGTTTTCAGACTCGTTATCATAAAAGTTGGCCCAGGCCTCTGGCGGCGTGTACCTGTCTTTGTAGCGTTGCTGTTCGTCATCTGACAGTGTAACAAACCAGTCCCAAAAATCAAACTTATACTGTTCTAAGTCGCCCATTCTCCAGCCTATATCCTGTGGCGGTAGCTCGCTACGAACCCAGGGAGGCTCCTTCTCTAACTCACCGTCACCTCCCTCTGACACCTGGGGAACGTCTGATGAATCCTCGGCGTCGGCAGCACCTTCAGCTGGTACCTCCTCTACACTGAGACGACGGACTTTCTCACCTGTTCCCTCTTCTCCTTCTGCCGTGTCTTCGGTTGATTTCCTTTTTAATGAGGTAGATACACCGTTAGACGCGTTTTCACCCTTTGAATCCTCATCTGGTGCTGAGGCTTTCTCCGTTGTTAAATCGACCACCTTTGTTGGTTCGCTTTTTGGGGTAGGCTCTCCACCTGTGGTCGACTCCACCTGCTCCTGTTCACTCTCGGCTTTAGGCATATCTGGAGTTATTCTGTAATAAAAAGTAAAACAAAACTTAAGGTTTGGATTGTTATACATGTATTTCACTCATGTGACGGCTTGCCAGCCCAACTTCCAAATGATGAAGAAAAACACCAGTCATGCAGCAAATAATGATTGAAACGATACATTTGTGTTTGATTAGAGTTTTACATCGTACTCAAGGGTATTTCACTTATATGATAATGACAGTGCCAGGTTATCACTTCACGCTGTTCCTTGTCTAATTACGGTGGAAAACTAAGAGGAAACCTCGTAAAAACCACCCCTGCGATTGCCGGAGCCACATCGTGTGACTCACTCATATACCTAAGGGTATATGATCTTGAACCAGCGATCGGCTTACAGTATAGCTCATACTGGTATTGGGTCAGTGTGGGCTATACTGTAAGCCGATCGCTGGTTATACGAGCGTAGGTGCAATATGACAAAATGCTACACTGTACACAACGTTAGTTTCTTCAACCGAAAAGAAAGAAAGAAACTAAAAATAATATAAATAATTTGTTCGTGTGTTTTATTGAGTTGGGCGAGTGGTCTAACTCCAGGGTAAATTGTACTAATATATGAGACTCAGCCTTACTTAAACACGGAAGAAAGCCGCGAGAAAACCTAAATAGAACGACTAGTTATACTTTAGCCACAAAATCTGATAACATATATATATATATATATATATATATCTTTTTCCACAATGAAAATAAATTTTTGCAGGAAAGAATAATTTATGTATTGTATTTAACGTATTATAATAATACACACTGGATAGTGATTTCAGATCCCCAGAACGCTCTCAAAGAAATCTGGCTGTTTTATTGATCTTCACAACAATATCGTTGTTGTATAGTTTATTCAATTCACGGACATGGCGGACGTGATAGATTTGAGATCCGATAAAATCACCCAGCCAATTGTCAATTAACTACGACTACTCTACAACAGATAGTATATACACTGAACATGAAAGCTGCAATTTAGCAATAAGAGTACAAAATATTTCATACGAAAAAAAGATTATCACGCAAAACAATCTGCCATCCACTAGTCCTTAACTTGCAAAAACTAAACAAATACTCTTTTAAGAAAGAGCAGTCAACCAATCAGTTAACCTTTGCTGTAAGAAAACAGCAGCATATAGTTGCACGTGGGTCACTCAAAAGGGTATAAACTTTGTCTATAGTTTCTGTATAGCTCACCGGCAATAAATAGTTTAATGAATTATCAGATTTTCTTAGCCAATGAATCAATCCATATAAGTTTCAACTTCATGACATCATTGTAAAGGCTATGTTTTTCTATGTTAATATAGTCAATTATTGATGGTTTCAGGATGTGGAAGTATAACATTTTATACTGTATACTGTATTGGAACCATTGTAATTTAGTATTGCGAGAGCAGTTAAAAGGGATGTAGTATATATCTTCCCAATCCTCAGGAGGTACTGATGTCCATTTCGATTGACTCGTAGGGATTTCCTCATTAAAACTGATAACGTTATACATATCTCTACAACCTTTTTTGTGTTGTAATAACGCCTTCAGACTTCATATTTGCATATTTTGCCAAGGGTTAATTTTATTGATGGAACATACCCTTTCACTGCTCTGCAGACTCCAATATATTGCAGAAAATTAGTTCGTACCACTACCATGAACATAGTATTAAACAAAGGAATTATAATACATAAAATTCCCTTTCTCGTCAGTGTTATATCTGATAATGAAAATGACACTATTGTTTCCTAGTATATTAGGATTGTCCCAAATATTAACATCATATATATCTTGGTCTGATATAACATACTTTGAGAGTCATCCAAGCATGTCTTTCCACGCCTTACACAGTATAGTATAACGTATAGACCTGGACAAATCCATACATTTAGTAAATGTTTTATTTCTTGTCTAATTGTTTATTTCTAGACTCTAAATGGGTATCAAACTTTATAATTAAGATAAAAAAACTACTGTTTTTTCAATAACGTATTTTATTAATATCAAACACTTACAAGCCATGCGACCGTGACTCGTTTAAGGTTTATTTCCGTAAAGTTTGTTACGAGAAGTGGTCAGCAACAAGGTTGCAATGCCGATACTAAAAACAAGATCAGACCAATATATAAATAAAGCGTGATTATTTTTCTATTCAAATAGGCGCGAAAATTAAGCCATGAAGCATAAAGGCCAGCTATATCAATTACCCACGTACGCCTATCACATACTAAAGAGTCCCGCTTAATAAGCTCGGGAATGACCTACTTTCTTTCAACGCCGTATAACCTTTATCCCCTCCATGTGACTCGGACAATGGATTCGTCCGTTTTAACTGAAGCATTTCCGCAAAACAAGGAAGAGGGAGAGTTGAAATAGGTTTATCGGCATCTGACTACAGATTCACATTTAAATCAATATCGTAAAAAAATCAGATCCCACAAAAAGACGTAAACTATCTTACCTGTTAAGTTGCTCTCACTAGTGAAATGTTTTTAAGTTGAAAGTATCTCTGTTAACTCGAAAACTCCAGTTACAAGCGGGAGCGAGTTGACCGCGTCGTTAACGTGCTAGTTCTGTAACACAATGATGCTGTGCCCTGGTGGGATAGGCTCATTCTATATTTTAGGGGGTACTGGAGCTAGTTTAGTCACGTGACACGTCTTCCTTCTTTGTCTGTTGTATGGCTTGGCTATTACTGAATTCACTCATTGGTTTATCGTGTATCGAACGTAAAATCCGTGGTACGGTATATAAAAACACATAGTTTTATCAAGTTTTTTAATGTGTAGGTCTTAATTCAATCCAAACCATTTACATAAAACTTACTCGCTGGTCAGAATGTATACATTATGCACAAGTGTGGACAAGGGCAAATACAGATATATAGTTGTACCACTGTACCACACATAGTAAGTTCGTGTACTGTAGGCCTACTAAATATACCCGCACGGAGGGCCTAATTTACCGTTTACAGCAGTAATGTGAAACGTCGACTGTGCGCCTCTCGATAGAGGGGCTACAATGTGGGTATCCTTGTTCAATGCCCGATGATACATTGCATTAACAATTCATAGTCAGACTCGCATATGACGATCCACCCTATTAATACACTTGATGCCGACTAAAGGTACTACAGCAGTAGGCCGGTTAATATCGTTAATACCACAAGCCTACATACTTAGCACGATCTATTTATTTGGCTTAGTCCAAGCGGTGCGTCTCATCTATGACATTCAGAGGCTAAAAATTGCGGTTACAAACATTATATATTTGCCCGTTGCTTTTTTGTAAACAAAAAAGGTCATAATTATTATTTCGCCTACATCAGAATTTCATTCTCCAACGTTAAAATCGCGCCTTTTATATATTTCTCAACAAGAGATCGAGGGCGTTCGTTTGATTGGCTTGTAGGCCTAAATTGTCGTTGGATAGTTAATAGGCCTACTAATTAAATGGTATTTAAAGAATGGATTAAAAAAAATTATGTGTTACTAGAAATGTTTTTTTAATCGACCCATAGTGTGAGACATGTCCATGCGAGAAAAATGCAAAATAAAAAAGGGAAGAAATCAAATTAAATTTACATGAAGAATTGATTAGTTCATACCCAATGCAGTAGCGTATTTATAGAGAGGGACATGGTACCATGGCCCCCTCCTCGGGAATTTTTTTTCAAATTAACATTCCGGGATAATTTAGCAATTTTTTTTCAATCCTATTTCGAAACAGGCCTTCATTATACACCAAATTACACAACAATGGTTGTATGTGATTGTAGTGGCAATCGATATGCCATTTGTGCAAAGTTGTCCCCCTTGACGCGTCACTCACCAGTCACAATAAACATCGTCTCCTGCGGTTAGCAGTGGTGAACTTTAACGGACCATGGCGGTTAGTCCAATGCTTGACACTCCGAGATTTACACTGTTTTAGTGTTACTAAATGTTAAAGTTACTCATTCAATAGTTATTTGGACTCTAAAGATAATTTGCGTTTTATAATCAATTAATCTGCTCAGGCTGCGGATCACACGTGTTTTCCATGTTAAAGCTTTATTGAGTGCTCAATTTTCGATTTAGTGAAATTGACTATGTTCTATCTTACTGTTTCAGTTTCACGGAGTTTTAGGAAGCTAAAGGGACTTCATAAGGAATTCTAAGCGCTTTATATAGAGCCTTAATAGCCGATGTTGAGTCTTTGAGCTGCAATAAAGCTTCAGTATTAAACCCATGGTTTTACTTGTGTGCGTTCCTGTCTACCTGCGATACCCTCAACGGATGTTTGCCAGAATTGCGTAACTGAGCTGGCAGCGCCCGTTATAAGTAGACTTCTGGTTTTACATATAAGTAGACAATCGTAAAGCCCGCCGAACACGAGTTATTCAATGGCCTATTCGTCATGTAATATATACCTGAATGTTTACTTCTGGGTTAGGGTTAATACTTTATACTAACTCTAAAGGACAACACGAAACCTACCACTAACCCTAAACCTAACACTGATTTTCACGTCATATCTTACATGACGGACTGACTAGGGATTCAAGACTAAAAATCGCAAGGAAATCGCTCCGTGTGCCGCAGGCTTACGACGCGACTAAGACCCTGTTGGCGATTAGTCGCAAGGGATCAAACCTGTTTGATATATTGCATGCCGACTGTCGGTGACTTTTCTGCTTGGGTGCAGCAAACATGCGGCATAAAATTGCAGCCATAATTTGCACATCCAATCAGTAACCGAGATGGAGTCACATGATTTAAATTTAAAAAATATTGACGCATGTATAATAAACTCACTGTCGCCTGTGCCTATAATGTTCAAAATCAAAGCTGACGTTTTTATGGAATTTATAATGAAAGTCTTTTTTTTTTTTCTTCAATCATGCCAAGTGCTAGTCACGTGGTGTAAATGTCAGCTGACTTTGAATGAATCGCAGACTCAGAATCGCTCCGTGTACGGCTAAAGCGGTCGCCGACGGAGAATCTCCTGTGTGCCGCAGGCTTAAGACTTTCATACCTTGCCTTCATAGACGAAAAAACCGGAGTTAATTAGATTCTACAACAGCTGCTTTCAGATGACCTCTCTTTATCCGACCAAATCAGATTGGAGCTTTCTTAGATTAAGAAAGAGGCGGTCTATGTAATATACACGGACGATCTTCTTAGTTCCATTAACGATTCCTGGCATCATTACAGATGCGTTAATTGACAGTGGTTTCAGTCCTGTTTGTTGTACAGTTTGATGTGTGAACGACTTTATGATTACCTTTTTGTTTCTACCCTAGTCCAATTAAATGTGGCCACGTTTTTACCTCGAAGTGCAGCAATGGTAGTAGTGTGGAAGTCTCATCATACACAGTTTGACCCTTGAAGATGAGGATATGCCCCTAAAGGTACACCCGTGCTGAGGTACTGATTATATTGTGCTCCAGCCAGCATTCATAGGGCCAATATCACTCAGCGCCTGCAATCAAAGACAACATACAAGGTAGCCACAGTATGCAACCATGATACAATAGGCAAAGTGTGTAGACGTAGAGAATACAGTACAAGAGACAAGAACTTTGCAAGAAAAGCACCCAGCAACCACCCTGACATTTACAGTGCAATACACCAACAATCACTTATGTTGCCCCTTACTTGAGGACACCAGTGGTTCCTGTTGACCTGGTACTCTCATAGATACATATAAGGGCAACACAAGATAGGTCTTCAGCGGTTCCTGTAATTGGTTGACCTGGTACTCTCAGAGCTACATGTAATAGCAACACAAGACAAATCTGCACTAGATCCTGTAATTGGTTGACCTGGTTCTCTCAGAGCTACATGTAAGGGAAACACAAGACAGATCTGCACTGGATCCTGTCATTGGTTGACCTGGTACTCTCAGAGCTACTTGTAAGGGAAACACGAGACAGATCTGCACTGGATCCTGTAATTGGTTGACCTGGTACTCTCAGAGCTACATGTAAAGGCAACACAAGACAGATCTGCTCTGGAACCTGTCATTGGTTGACCTGGTACTCTCAGAGATACATGTAAGGGCAACACAAGACAGATCTGCACTGGATCCTGTTATTGGTTGAACTGGTAGTCTCAGAGCTACATGTAAGGGGAACACAAGACAAATCTGCACTGGACACTGTAATTGGTTGACCTGGTACTCTCAGAGATACATGTAAGGGAAACACAAGACAGATCTGCACTGGATCCTGTAATTGGTTGACGTGGTACTCTCAGAGATACATGTAAGGGCAACACAAGACAGATCTGCACTGGATCCTGTAATTGGTTGATCTGGTACTCTCAGAACTACATGTAAGGGCAACACAAGACAGATCTGCACTAGATCCTGTAATTGGTTGACCTGGTACTCTCAGAGCTACATGTAAGGGCAACACAAGACAGATCTGCACTGGATCCTGTAATTGGTTGACCTGGTAGTCTCAGAGCTATATGTAAGGGCAACACAAGACAGATCTGCACTGGATCCTGTAATTGGTTGGCCTGGTACTCTAAGAGATACATGTAAGGGCAACACAAGAGAGATCTGCACTAGATCCTGTCATTGGTTGACCTGATACTCTCAGAGCTACATGTAAGGGCAACACAAGACAGATCTGCACATGATCCTGTAATTGGTTAACCTGGTACTCTCAGAGCTACATGTAACGGCAACCAAGACAGATCTGCACTGGACCCTGTAATTGGTTGACCTGGTACTCTCAGAGCTACATGTAAGGGAAACACAAGACAGATCTGCACTGGATCCTGTTATTGGTTGAACTGGTAGTCTCAGAGCTACATGTAAGGGAAACACAAGACAGATCTGCAATGGAACCTGTAATTGGTTGATCTGGCACTCTCAGAGCTACATGTAAGGGAAACACAAGACAGATCTGCACTGGATCCTGTAATTGGTTGACCTGGTACTCTAAGAGATACATGTAAAGGAAACACAAGACAGATCTGCAGTGGTTCCTGTAATTGGTTGACCTGGTACTCTCAGAGCTCCATGTAAAGGAAACACAAGACAGATCTGCAGTGGTTCCTGTAATTGGTTGAACTGGTAGTCTCAGAGATACATGTAAGGGCAACACAAGACAGATCTGCACTAGATCCTGTAATTGGTTGACCTGCATGGTACTCTCAGAGATACATGTAAGGGCAACACAAGACAGATCTGCACTGGATCCTGTAATTGGTTGACCTGGTACTCTCAGAGCTACATGTAAGGGAAACACAAGACAGATCTGCAATGGATCCTGTAATTGGTTGACCTGGTACTCTCAGAGCTACATGTAAGGGAAACACAAGACAGATCTGCACTAGATCCTGTAATTGGTTGACCTAGTACTCTCAGAGCTACATGTAAGGGAAACACAAGACAGGTCTGCAATGGAACCTGTAATTGGTTGACCTGGTACTCTCAAAGCTACATGTAAGGGAAACACAAGACAGATCTGCAATGGATCCTGTAGTAATGTTGACCTGGTACTCTCAGAGCTACATGTAAGGGAAACACAACAGAGATCTGCAATGGATCCTGTAATTGGTTGACCTGGTACTCTCATAGCTACATGTAAGGGAAACACAAGACAGATCTGCACTGGTCCCTGTGTTTGCCATTTCTAGTGATAGTTTTTTACTAGTGATTTCACATATGTTACTGTTTAGTTTGAGGACCATCAGGGTGACATAAACTCCTAATTTAAGCCCGGCACAGACGAGGCGATTTTTATCGCAGGGACAAACCGCGCCAACTGGAAGGGATTTTTGTTGCCCAGAGACTTAACCGCAGATGAGGCGACTGTATGCGAAAAATCTTTCTGCTGATGATATTTGCCTTGACAAAGCGAACGCCATTTTAACTACGATATCATGTGAGAAATATCTCAGTCTGATGTGTTGTCGGCGACAAATGTCGCTATCAAGTGCAGACGGGGCGATTATATTTTTACAGTGATTTTTATCGCATTAAAATCAAACACTGCTTGATCATCGGCGACTGTCTCGGCGACAAGCCCTTTTTGTCACCAGCAAGCGCACACACAGCGATAATTAAGGTGCTTTTTATTGCCGACAAAAATCGCCTGGAAAATCACCTCATGTGCGCCGGGCTAACCAGCCCTCTAGGGCAGCAACCTTTTTTTTTTTTCTTATTAAAAAAAAAAACAAACAAGACTTACATGACATGTAGTTGGATATTTATTTGCTACAGAGAACACGACTTTTGCACAGTTGAAATACATACGGACGCCACCAACGAAACTTCTTTAGCAGCCATGTCCCTTATAGTAAGCACACAATATAAGTGGTATGAAGAAATATATGTATGTACACTTTGAGCTTTTAGTTTAGCAGTTACTCTCAATTACTGGCACCCGTTCACACATTTGTACATAAATAAGATAAAGTAAAAAAGTTCTGTTTAATAAATATTGATAACGATAAAGAGATGGTAATAGCATAAAATCCATAGAAGAGTTCAAAATCTATACATTGAAAAGAAAAAGTATTGAACATGTCGAAGTGAATTTTTATATTTTAAAATACTGGCAAAGGTTACAAAACAGGGTTTCCCAGCACAAAAAAAATAAGAAGCGGCAACTCATAAGAAATTATATGTAAAGTTTGGTACAATTTCCATGTGTCAATTCTGTGGGGTTTTTTTGTATAGTAGGAGGACTCTAATATTCCTCTGTTAAGCTACATTTATATTTTAGCTATAAAAACATGCTGGTTTCATAATAATACACACATTCCGAAAATATTGTTAGGAAATGTAAAAAAAAAAATTTCCAGAATGTGCCAAGTTTTGATTTATGACATTTCTCTTTTGATGATTTTATTGCCAAATAATAATTCTACATAGACAACTGATAATTATCCGAGTGCCACAGCAAACATTATAAGGCTTAATTTTTTAGAGAGTTTCTGGAAGGAGATTGCTGTTGCCCTGGTACTCTCAGAGCTACATGTAAGAACAACACAAGAGAGATCTGCACTGGTTCCTGTAATTGGTTGCCCTGATACTCTCAGAGCTACATGTAAGGGCAATACAAGACAGATCTGCACTGGTTCCTGTAATTGGTTGCCCTGGTACTCTCAGAGCTACATGTAAGAGCAACACAAGACAGATCTGCACTGGTTCCTGTAATTGGTTGCCCTGATACTCTCAGAGCTACATGTAAGAACAACACAAGACAGATCTGCACTAGATCCTGTAATTGGTTGCCCTGATACTCTCAGAGCTACATGTAAGAGCAACACAAGACAGATCTGCACTGGATCCTGTAATTGTCTGCCCTGGAACTCTCAGAGCTACATGTAAGAACAACACAAGAGAGATCTGCACTGGATCCTATAATTGGTTGACCTGGTACTCTCAGAGATACATATAAGGGCAACACAAGACAGATCTGCACTGGTTCCTGTAATTGGGTGACCTGATACTCTCAGAGCTACATGTAAGGGAAACACAATACAGATCTGCACTGGTTCCTGTAATTGGTTGACCTGGTACTCTCATAGCTACATGTAAGGGAAACGCAAGACAGATCTGCACTGGTTCCTGTTATTGCCATTTCTAGTCATAGTTTTCAACAAGTGATTTGGATGACCTCATTGGAATGAAATAACATTATATATACAGCACAAAACCCTTATCAAACAACCACAGCATCAAATGGATGTGATATTTTATATCCAAATTTAGAGACAAGAAAGAAGTTCATCGGTACTTAGTGAAGAATTAGATCGTATTCAACAACAATAGCCACGTCATATAAACCCTTTTGAAACTGCATTTCACACACTGAATCAAGCCAGATATATGTAACATCCAGGGCAAATCTTGTTGAGTTATAAAAGTGCTAATGTTTATGAGAAAACAATTCAGATCATAGTTGACAGTTTAAGGACATTTCTTTGAGACAAACACCCAATACCACTGGGTTATATTTACACATCATTTAAGACATATAACAACACTGTACATCTTTACATAGTTCATAGTGAGGAGTACACATATAACATGCACCAATAGCATTTATTAAATACATGTAGAACAGTTTATACCTGTAATAGCATTGTGTTACCTGGAGGACCTACATGGTCTACCTTAACAACCAGCATTTCCTCCTTAAAAACACTGTGTTATAGGACGAAGGTCTACCTGGACTACTTAAGCAGCCAGCATTTTCTTCTTAAAAACAACACTGTGGACCTGGAGGATCTACTAGGCCTACCTTAACAACCAGCATCTTAAAAACATCGTGCTTAGCTATAGGACTTGCAAGATCTACCTGGACTACCTTCACAAGCACCTTTTCCTTAAAAATAGCATTCACACATTGAGGTAAAATTACCAAAAACTCTAATCTGAAAATAGGCCACATGCCTTTGAAGCGCATCATTCATAAGTTTAAATTGGGTAAATTTATTGATTGATTGATGAATTGAAATCCTACCTGCAGGAGGAGGAAGCTATAAAAGCTACTGAAGGCTTGTTTTTTTTTTGTTTTTTTTTTATTTGGGTTTAACGTCGTACTCAAGGGTATTTCACTTATATGATGACGTGCCAGCCCAATGGGTAAAGGAAACCACCCTTGACACCACTGGCAACAAACAAAGACAGGACGGAACAACTACAGGACAACAACAGGACACAATACAGACACCACAAACAGATCAGCTTCTTGTTCCCCTTTAGCTCTGAGAGCACCAGGGCAAAATAATGCTCCCTCCAACCACCTGCAGTGCTGAAGGCAGATACATTCCTAGAAAATTAAAGTTAATAGGTTAATTTATACTCCAGTTATCATGTTTATAACACAGAAACGGTGATTGTAAAATTATGCAATTGTGACCATATATTATTTGCAAAATAAAGGGAATTGCAATCCAATTCAATCTCTTAATGAAAGGAATCTACATCAGTACAGGGCTTCGTGTTTGAAATGAACAGGAGAGCAGAAAATCACTCACCTGGTTGATTTTAGAAAAGTATTTTTATTATTAAGAAGAGTGAATTCTATTTAGCACAATGTTAAATCGGACAATCTGTGAGAGGTCAAAACAGTGTGGCTAAATCTTTTATTAATGTGAGCTTCAGGTGGGGGTGAGTGATCACTCTCCTCAAATGTGAAGCCCTGCAATATGTCAAGTCAATCGATATATTAGTTTTTCATGTTGACAACATGAAGTAAAAGAGGAAGACTGGCAGTGATTTTCCGCCAGCTGTCAGGATTATTCTCACCAAATCTTAAACATATGTCCATTCCAAACTAAGCCTACAGGAAAGCAAACCAATAGTGATACTCATATTTATTTGCTATTAGGTGTAAAGCTAATTTGTTCATAATTTTCTAGTCATCATGTTCACAAATTGGGACTGGACAAACAGATTATACTTTGTATATATCCAAGTTACTTCCCAACATGTGGGGTAATTAATTAATCAGGATCAATAATCCTGATATAGAGATCATCATGATGTCACACATAATCTTACAAAAGGATATTAACATATTTCACAATATTTACCATGGTTCAAAAAGAACAACATTCCTCACCAAACCAAACAAACTGTATGTAACTTTTTAAACTGAAGCAAAGAAATTAAGGGGCATTCCACTGACTAATGCAAGTTCAGATGTACTACTGACACAAACCTGAATTCCTGGTTTATTTACACGTATGGGAAATTCGGAATCATATTCATAGTAGCACAAATATCACAGGATCTGACAAAGATCGCATAACCGTTGGATTTTTGTATACCTGTATGTGTGATGTCAACAAGGTCATCTTGAAATGATGTCATAGTAAAATTGGCCTTAGTAAGAAGCACATCGGTCCATAGGCGCTATTCTATAAGCCAATCATATTCAAACTGGTCAAGCCGTAACATTTTGTGATTTGGCCCTCAATGAAGAACAAGATGAAAAGTGATATTGGACCAGTGTTCCTGGTCCAGAAATATAGGGAAATTTGGAAAAATATATGACATCAACACTTAAAAAAATATAGAACTTGTTAGGATCTCTTTTCAGTTATTTCTTATTTTTCAGCAACAAGCATGTAGATAGCATGAACTGTTGTGTAGCCAAGCTTGGAGAAAGTTTGAAGACAGTATAATCTTTTCAAAGCTGGACATCTTAAATGGAAACAAGACAATAGTTATGTGATTTCAGGTTTTATTCCTGGTCCTCAAATATCAATATCAACAATCCAATTCAATTGATAAAGATATATATATATATATATATATATATATATATATATTTTTTTTTTTTAAGGACTTATTGAGGTTTGTTTGTTTGTTTGATTAATTGGGATTTAATGTCGTACTCTAGGTATTTTACTTATATGACGATGAATTGTCTGAGTCACACTATGCTTTGCCTTATTATGGTGAAACACTGGGAGGAAACCTCATATAAACCACCCCTGTAATTGCAAGAATCACATCATGTGACTCACTCATATACCTGAGGGTCAACAGATGGACTTTATCCTGTGAACAGTACATTGAAGTAGGATTACTAAGGGCACTTGTTTACCCCTAAGCTACGCCTGCGCGCCTTCAAGGTTTTGGAAAAAGAAACAAACTGTAGGAAATGGTAGGGGTCAGTTGATTATTAGTCTGAGTGGACTTAATTTTAAGTTTTTCTCAGTAGTATAAAGCTATGGTTATTTGCAAAACTTTGAATAGAAAGCTGTACAATAAAAACAATAAATTTCCAAGTTTGAAATACAACCTTAACAGAGCCGAGTTCCATTAAGGGGAGATAAGCAGTCTAAAGCAAACCCCACTGAATGAATGACAGGGGTCCATTGAAAGTGTGACAAGCTTTTAACATTAAAAAATCTTAGATATATACACAGCATATATAAATAATACCGGTTTAACTAGTATATAATATACACATTTCAGACTTAAATAAACTGTTTCTATAATGAAATAATTGTAGTTTAAAATGACAGTGTATTTGTAAATTTATTTACATTTTTGGAAACCTTCTAACAAGTTTATTAGATGCAGCTTATTGAAAACGTGTTCTTGTTGATAAAGCAAAGCCACCAACTTGACCAAAGAAACATAAACCTCCTATAATGCCCCTAAATGATGAAGCGCCAATTTCCTAACTGCGCACACTTATTAACTTAACACAAAAATAGTCCAATTTTATATCAGCTGAGATTGTAGTTGAAGTACTTGTCAGGTGGGAATACAGCAAAATCCTATCCATGTGTCTACACACTTTCTCAATGTCCAAAATAGAATATGTCAGAATAACTCTCAGCACACATTTTTATAGGCCGATAGATTTATTCAATAACTGATCTACTGTTTTTTGCAGACAAATGATGTCACCACATACTGTAGTCGAAGTCTTCATTCCCAAAGAAGATGAAGTATGTGAGGATGGTAACAAAAACTACCACATTACCTGATAACACCAAGCCACATGCGCCCCAAAATATCTGTAAACATAAACCAGATATCAAATGTAGTATATAGAAGTTCAATAATTTTGTGTGTTAATAAATCACAGTTAATCAGACACAGAGCCGAGAAATGTACTCAATATTGTGTCGCAATTCACCTACAGGATACCCTAGTCTAGCAATATTTGTTACTTTCACAATCGAACTTATACACTTATTGGTTTGTTTGTTTGATTGATTGATGTTTAATCTCGTACTCAAGGGTATTTCACTTATATGACGAGGGTTGCCCACTTCACACTGTACACAGCCATATTATGGTGGAAAACTGGGAGGAAACCTCGTAAAAACCACCCCCGCGATTGCCGAGCCACAACATGTGACTCGCTCATATACCTGATTATGCGAATAGTATATACAAGACCAGCACAGAACACAATACACAGCACAATAAGACAAGGTGCTAAATAGATAGCACATGAGACTGGTCTAGTGTTGGTCCCTAGCTCTGAGAGCACTTGCAGACAAAAAAGCTTGTTTGATTTAAATGAGTTTAAAAGTATTAACAAATAAGTTTTGAGTTGTTTTTTTTTTTTGTTTTTTTTTTTTTTTTTATTTATATATTGCATTTTTTCACAAAATTACTAACATCATTTTCACATCCATAGCTTAGCGTTGTCAATAGTGGATACCCAGTTATTTGAAAAATGAAGCAAAATGACCATTTTGGAAAACCCTGCAGGGCACAATACAAACCCATTACAAAACAGATCAGCTTCATTATTCCCCTTTGCTCTGAGAGCACCAGGGCAACATTAAGCTCCCTCTGGCCTCCGACAAATATGACATGACACGTTTAAACAAACATAATACTAGTGATAACTGAGAGTCTACTTACCACGCCTCTGTGAGCTAAAACAATGGGTAAGGCACATGCTGAGATTACTATTCCGGTGGTTAAAAACATACAGAGTTCCACACAAGCATTACTTGCTGTGTCCAGGCTTTCAGCAAACCTTTTTCCCATCATGGTGGGTACAGGAGACAATAGATAGAAGATTAACACAAACATAGGCCACCAGTTGCTGCAAGAAATAAGGTTAGTTGAGTAGCCTGTTATGTAAGCTTATCTAGAAATAAAAACATGTTCATCTTCACTGCACTGTCTCTCACTTTATTATTTTGAGAACAGTTTATTTTTCCTTCGTAAAAGGGCATGGTATTGCTCATGCTAAATATTAATTATCCCTAACAGGAGATAAGTTTTGTATTTGTTTGTTTGATTGGGGTTTAACCTCGTACTCAAGGGTATTTCACTTATATGATGACGGCCAGCTCAATGTGGGAAGGAAACCACCCTCAACACCACTGGTAACAAACAAAGACACGACCCAACAAATACAGGACAATGACAGGATGCAATACAGATACCACAAACAGATCGGCTTCCTGTTCCCCTTTAGCTCTGAGAGCACCAGGGCAACATGAAGCTACCTACAACCACCTCTTAGATAACGTAGAAGTTAAAAATGCGTATGCACAAGACATTAACTTTTCCTTAAAATAAATGCAGTTTCTTAGCTGTTGAAGTTAAATAGCTGACTATTGTTTCAGGTTACTGTATTCATAAGAATGGCTGTGTCAGGAACAGTGGCCGAGGACTTGTCTTCTGTTTGTGTTTTGCCCTGAAGGTGAGAGCTCTACAAGTTTAGATAGTCCAGTTAAAATGTTGCTTTTCAAGCTTTGACTTGGGATTTGTTTGTTTATTTGATTGATTGGGGTTTAACGTCGTACTCAAGGGTATTTCACTTATATGACAATGGAATGTGCACTTCACCTTGCCTTATTACAGTGGAAAACCAAGAGGAAACCTGGTAAAAACCACACCTGCAATTGCCAGAGCCACAACATATACCTGATGATCGACAGGCGGACATTGACTTTGGAAATCCAAGGGGTAGACACTACAAAACATGGGAACATATATCTCCTTGAACTGTGGGAAAAAAATTGCAATTTAAATTTAAATGTCAGATATAAAAATTGTCACCTTAAGATGAGGAAACTAAATTGCATTACTCATAATGCAGGAATCTGTGTTTAAATTATCTTTTTCAAAACACATGCAGACTTGACTCTTTTGTGAAATACTCAATGGTGATTAATTGAATAATTGTTGAATAATGTAATATCAGCCATACTGTCCTGCACAATTTGATGGAAATCTATGGTAGAAGTTTTAAAGAAAATGCATGTTTAAAGTTTGATGTAATTAGATGAATGATTTCAGGTTATAGTACACATAAATAGACACAGTATGTGCACATTCCAAAAGTAACTGCTACTAGCTAACTGTATCTACATCTGTGACTGGCTGACTGAAGTAACTAAATCCAATCATTGTGCTCTGGTAGCCAGTCAGTTTGCCTCAAAGAAGAATAAGATCAGACAATTAGAAAAGATTGATTGATTAATTGATTGATTATTGTTTTACGCCACATCAATTAGAAAAGAAAAGTCTTTAACCTACTTCTCACAAAAGTTAGTGAGCCCAAAAATAAGCCCAAATCGACAACATAGTGAGATTCCTTTGTGAAATGATGGTACCCTTTACGGCTCAGTACTGACAGTAGGGCAGCCAATTCTTTAACATTGCGGGTTGTTAGTTTTCAGGAAAATGTAGCTTTAAAATTGCAAATTTTGTGGGGAAAGGAAATTCATATGGTTTCATTAACATTTACTTCTTAATTTGCAATATTCCCTATACTGCCCACATCAAAATACTGGATTAGCCCTCCCTTGGCTCTCATGTTTTTCACAAAGGGACATCATTCTGTTGTCATAATATCATTACTGGAAAACCCTTTATTGATCAACTTTGTTTTGTGTAAAATTAAGACTTTATAATACCATCATTTTGTGTAAAATTAAGACTTTATAATACCATCATACTACCTTTTTCAGCTATAATATAGAGATAATTGAATGGGACAAAATATTACGAAAAATATCATTCAAGATTATTAATTTACTAAAATAACAAGTAAGGGGTGAATGATTTTTAATATTTATAGAACAAAGTGGGTTTTTTGCGGTACACTTGCTACAGTTGGTTTATTTCTTTTCCACACTAAAAAAGCGTAAAATCCTTTTTTTCTAATTCAGTATACTTTTTATGTACAAATCCTGACATTTTGAAACAGTTGGCAAGCATATTAAATACTGTGTTAGAGCAGCATGAGCAAGTCACAGTACAACAATGATAGTACTGGAACATCACAATTATTATGCCATTAAAAATGTGATGCGGACTCTTCAGGACGTATCTACTGTATGATAATACCACTGATCTATTACAAGTGTATTCTGTTCTGGGGGAGAATTATCTAGGGTGTAGTGCAAAATCATAATACATTTACCACATAAATATCAACATTTTACTATTCTAATTTATTTCAAGAGTAAGAACTTCAATGAAGCCCTTAGTTTTAAAAACTTACTTGTAAGCTGGAATAGCACATGCTAACACCAAGAATGTAATGCCCACTGAAGCGGAAAAGGCAAGTGTAATCAACCTGTAACATAACATGAGGCCTACAGATCCATTCACAAAAACAAACAAACAGGCACATGTAGCTACTTTGTACAAAACTTTATAGCATACTATCAACTTATGCTAATTTACGCTTTAAATTTTAAAGCAATAACTGTGTAGTGAGCTGTTGCATGTATCGCAGAGGTAAGCTACAAGGCAGTGTAAATTTCTGGAGCTGTAATGATACAATAAGTAAATTATATACAGTTTTTAATCAGCATTAATTTTAGCATCAATAAGTAACTTAACTTCATATGTGTTACAAGAAACAAAAATCTTTAAATTTCAAATTGTATATAATCTTTTCCACCGACAAACTATCGGAAGTCCATCAACTAGAAGTATGAAGCTTGCATAGATCTGTATATCACTTTATATTGGGTACCAAGTGATTCATAGATGAATGGAATGCTGGGAAATGTTTGCTTGTTTGTTTGATTGGTGTTTAACGTCGTACTCAAGGGTATTTCACTTATATGATGATGGACAAAAGTACAGAACATCACAAACAAATCTGCTTCCCTTTACCCTTTAGCTCTGAGGACACCAATTCAACAGAAAGCAACCTCTTTTGGCCCACCCGCTCCCTCACAGGGCTGCTGGGAAATGAGTTTGTTTCTGATTACAGTTAACATGACAATACAACATGTTACATAGCACAACTGATGGTATTGCTGGCAGATTTGTGTGGCACTCATCTCAGTGCCTATTGCTCTGAACAGTATACCACATATGACAGCTTAACTGCTTCGGTTATCATTTTTTATTAGATTTTTGTACAGTACTTACACTATTGATGAAAATTTGTCCAACACCAA
Organism: Mopalia muscosa; assembly: GCA_031763545.1. Classification (NCBI taxonomy): domain Eukaryota; kingdom Metazoa; phylum Mollusca; class Polyplacophora; order Chitonida; family Mopaliidae; genus Mopalia; species Mopalia muscosa. The sequence continues at coordinate 4,955 of JARFOD010153998.1, read as the reverse complement.
GTTAAAGTCAACATGAAAACAAAAGAAAATCAGCATTTAAAACATTATCAGAGAAAATAACAATCACAGCTAAACATGTAGAAAAAAATATCGGACCTGTACTGATGGAATTTTAAAAAATATGTTCTGTTTGTATTGTTAAGTTATTTGCACTTATTTTTAAAAATATACAGTTAATTTAAAAAAACATCCCAGCAGTGACAAACTAAATTATAAGTTTTCTTCAAGAATTTCAAATGAAGGGGGTTTTTTTTTTTGTGCAGGACAGACCTGACAATATGTGTATAGTCACACATGCTAAGTTTCAAATGGAACGTAGTATCAGGGATGGAACTCATAAAAATCATGTTCTGCTCTGACAGGCAAACCAAAGGTCACTTTCATGCTTTGGTTTGCTGGATGATCATGCCGTCAATACAGGGTTTTCTAGTTATAACATTATGACAACAGAGTGACATCCCTTTGTGGAATAACTTCATCGCAATACGGCAAAGGAGGGCCAACTGAAAACCAACAGCTTGCAATGTTAAGGTATAGGCAGACTGCCCTACCGTGCCATAAAGTGACAATGCCATTTTGCAAAGGGAAGTCACTATGTTGTCATAATGGCATAACTCAAAACTTCTGCATTGATTGGGTGATTGATTGATTGGAGTGCACTTGTTCAATGGAGGAAGTGTGCCCCAACAGTAATCGTCACATTAACAGTAACACAGCTATAAAATATCAATTGTTTTTCCTTTGATACAAATATGAACCTTTCTTCTTGGCTAAATTATAAAGTCACGACATGTTGATTTGAAAACACAGTACTTAACCAGCAGACATACAAACAATCAATTAGCGGATGACATCAGAATATGGGTATTGAAAACATAATAATATGTTGTACCACTGTGAACTATCGGACACAGAAGTTATATCAGCAAATAATTTTAAACTTTGGGAATACTTGGTTAAAACTTAGTTTTTTTAAAGTAAACATATGGGTAAAGGTGACTTTGCCTCAAAAGAGGTACCGTCACAATATATAAATTAATATAGCGAATGCTAGTATAGCCCCTACTGTCACTGTGTGGAATGGTAGGCCTACATCATATGTCCTATTCGTCACGATAGCTTACACCTTACACTGCGTCAAAGAGTATGCGCCGTATGTAAACTTAGATCTAGGTATCGTCAATGCAGTCTTACGCTTTATTAACAGCCGTAAGGGCCTAGGCCTATGACAGATCGGCCTACCTGGATCAAATATATTGACAGTACACCTGGATTGAAACACATCAATGCATTTCCATTCAACTAAAAAACTGAATTTCATTTCAAAAAGTGAACATGAAATATGCCTTTAATTGTCAATTGTCGTAGTCATCACAAACTAGATAAAATACATTTAAATCAGTATCATTTGAAGGTAAAATAGAGTATATCTTCACCTCGTATGCCGGCCATTTTGAAATCACAAGTTTATGTACACTTAAAAATATGACGTCATTATTTTCATCAATAATCTGGTCATAAACTTAGCACTTAGATTCATTTTCTATAAATACAGTTCTCATATTCTACCAAAGAATACTGGATATCATCTTTAATGAAAGTTAAAAAAAAAAACATTTATTTTCGTAGTCTCGCGTATACATTTTGGCACGTGAACAACGACGCCATATTCCCAGCGACAGAACACGTTAGCAGTCGACTCGGCCAGCGTTCTTGTCTTTTATTGATTAAGTCTTTAATTTACACTGCAAATATGGCCGAAGGAGCTAGGTAATGTATTTTTTTGCCTTTTAGTGAAGTATCTATATCATTTTTATGCCCGTAACATATTTATTTTTTACGTAATCCTCTTGTGAATCTTTGTTCCGCTTTCAATTTTACTTCGTCATTGTCGTTGTGATTGGTAAATAAATGAACACGGATCGATCTTCCTCTCATGATTTTGATGCATTAGTTCGGGAATTTTCTTTACGCATTATCTTTTTATTTAAATCATGTTTCCTCCCTGCTTTTTGTTTAAAATCAATTAGTTCTGGCCACTATTCGATGTGTTCCTGGAACCTCTTCGCCGAGCAGCTGACTGTTCGCTGAATTGAGAAATAAATGATTACGACCTTGTCCCAGCTCAACACCTGCAGTAATCAATCAAAATATATTCAATTGTTAGGGGATTTTTCTGATCTAGAAATGATACTTTTTTCTCTGTTAATGAGAGAGTCGTTCAAGTGTCAAAATTGCCAAAATAAACCCTGACGTCATCTAAACAACGTGTCGTAGCGTCAATGGCAGCCTCCATGATTGCAAACTCATGGTCATTGCCTTTGTGTATATAGATTGACTCTCAGTGTTGTTTATCAGTAGTTTGTTGTATCATTGAACGTTTAACTCCTTTTAAAAATAACAAAGATCCTATCTTGTTAAATCATTTACAAACAAAGGAAAAAGCAGGATAAATTTTGACATTTCAGAAAATGACAAGGTAAAAAAATTATTGAAAAGTTCTGTTGTAATTTAAAGATTTATTGTCAAGTAAGATTTAAATTTTGTTTAAATTGAGATTGTAAACACTTTCTCCAAACTGTGGGTTTTTTACTAATAGTTTTTTTGTGTTTTTATCTTTTAATGTGAAATCAATTATTTTACAGTAAGGATGATCTGGAGACTGCTATCCTTAGAAAGAAGGAGAAACCAAACAGATTGTTGGTAGAGGATGCCATTAATGAAGATAATTCTGTTGTCTGCCTCTCACAGGTATTTACATGTTTTTTGTTTTCTTTTTTGGGGTGATCCTGCAAGTAAAGGAGCTTAAGGAGCAACCAACTTAGTTGTCCAATATCAAATCTATTTGTTGGCAATAATTCAATAGTTTTTCATCTTCAGAAAATATAAACTGGAATGACTTTGAATGGATCATATCAACTTAGTTTGTTCAGTATTATATTTATCTCCTTATCAAAGAGATTGTTTTCAAGGTTAAAGTGGCTTGATGTGAATGAAATTGGGATTTTGGGGCAGCTTCCCCAAATCTTTATCTTCAGTTCTGATCCATCCACTCCAATTTGTCAACATTTAAAATTATTTCTGCCCCAAGGCTGTGGCTTAGTGGTAGCGCATATGTTTACTTATCCTACTCCGATTCACCATTCAGGGGATCTAGTCCATCTATCAGGTATATGATGTTTACAACAAACAGTTTACAGGCCAAAAAAGGACTTCAAAGATTAAAAATGACAGATTATAGTATGAAAATGTGAAATTGCCTCTTCCTCTGTATAAATTCGTATAAATTTCTGAGCTGTTTATCACTGGGGTTTTTTTTTTCACTGGGTAACAGTAGATTAACAAAAAAAAATTCTCGATAAACAAGTAGAGTAATGGTTGTGACAGTCATGACTTGGGAGAGAAATGTAATTAAATAAAGGGTTCTTCCATTGTTTATGTCATATTGGAAGAAGATCAGTTGGTCACAAGTATACTTCTTTGTGACCATTTACTGAGGGTTTAGTCTTTTGATTTGGATGGTCTCCTTTTTTTGTTTTGTCTGATATGTTTGAGCATTAGAGGGGTTTCCCATTTGACTTCCTAGCTGGGGTTTAAAAAAGCTCCACTATTGTAGAGTTGATGTCCTTTTCGTTGACAGAATTTCTTGTTTTTCTAATTTGACATTAATGGACGGAGTGATACACCTATTTAGGAAAGTTTGTACATCCATCTGTCAATCCTTTGACTTCACTCTACCTCTTGTCATATTCCAAGCTCTATCTCACTGCGCTTCCTTAACTGAACTGCGGGTGGTTGGAGGGAGCTTCATGTTGGCCTGGTGCTCTGAGCTAAAGGAGAACAGGAACCTGATCTGTTTGTTGTGTCTGTATTTCGTCCTGTTGTTGTCTTCCTGTATTTGTCCCATCCTGTCTTTATTGCCAGTGGTGTCAAGGGTGATTTCCTTTAATCATTGGGCTGCCCTGTGAGGGAGCGGGTGGGCCATTGCCCTGCAGAATACTCAATCGGCTCCCTCAGTCGTTCGTAAGAGGCGAAAAAAGAGGTTGCTTTCTGTTGCCCTGGTGTTTGCAGAGCTAAAGGGTAACAAGAAGCAGATTTGTTTTTGATGTTCCATATTTGTGTTCACCGTCATATAAGTGAAATACCCTAAAGTACGACGTTAAACATCAGTCAAACAAACAAATCAATCATTGGGCTGGCACGTCGTCATATAAGTGAAATACCCTTGAGTACGTTGTTAAACCCACATCAAACAAACAAACAATCAAAAGTGAGGCTGATACTTCTGTGGTAATATGCATGCTGGCTTCTGTATATTTTTCATTGTAATGTTTTCCCTGTCCTGTTATAGGGAAAGATGGATGAGTTGCAGCTGTTTAGAGGTGACACAGTCATGTTAAAAGGCAAGAGAAGAAAGGAAACTGTGTGTATAGTGCTATCAGATGACACAATCTCAGATGAAAAGATCAGAATTAACAGATGTGTCAGAAATAATTTACGTGTACGTCTTGGCGATATTGTCAGGTAAATACCATGTACTTTTTGACACTCCTTATTAGGGGTGTAATGATGCATCAAACTATCGATATATCGCCGTAGTCCGTGATCCGATAGTAACATATCGATAGTCGCTCAGGATATCGATAACTATCGCCGATTGTGGGTGCAAATATCGATAGTTGTCGGTAATCGTAGATGCCGCCAATCGACCATTGTCACATACCAAAGTCGCTTACACTGTAAGATAGGAAGTCTCCACATTTCGGTTGTATGATCTTGTATCCAAGATTTATGTCGTAAAATAAATACACTGACTCACTATTATAAAGAGTGCAATGTGGATTTGTATTTCGATGTCAACGGCCCCGTGAGGGAGCAGGTGGGCCATGGCCCTGCAGAATACTCCCTCGGCTTCCTCGGTCGATCGTAAGAGGTGAGAAAAGAGGTTGCTTTCT
>JARFOD010153987.1:0-12342 GCA_031763545.1 Mopalia muscosa | reverse complement strand
ATCCATACAGGAATCACGTGTCTCAGTCATGAAGATAAGGAATCGCTTAACAGTATTTTCGTTATTTTGGAATAACACTTTCTTAGTTAGAACATATAACTGTTCAGAAAAATTTGTAGGTTGAAACCCGTCCGGGAATCGAGCCCACAGAGTTAGGCACCGAATCGCCAGCAGTAAATACAGGCAGGCTACCTAGACCACTCGGCCACCCGGCCTTCTACTAAAATAGAAGTGTTATTCCAAAATAACGAAAATACTGTTAATCTTCACTTTCTAGAAAGACACAAAAATTATTCGTTACAGCATATTGTTAAAGTATCGGCAAAAATTTGTTTTCGATGAAATGCATTTGCTCCTTTGATTGTCCTCCCGAAGTTGTTTTAGTTATAATTTATATTGTAATGCCAGCTCTGACTTTTCAAATTAAAAGGAACGTGTTAAAAATTTCACGTAGTAGTTTTCCCAGTTACCTCGTTCGACTACCTCCTATACCTAAAGCCCATTAGGACTCGTCAGCATTCCTTCCGAAGTTGACCAGTGGTCCGGCACGCTTACCTCTGGGCCACGCCCACGTTGGCCCATTGCAAGAAATGGTCCGAAAACTATTTTTATAACGAAGGTTACATAATATGGGCTTTTATAAAAGAGTATAGCTAAAAATGCCAAAATATAACGGACAACGAGGATTTATGTTCATACTTAACGTTGTGTATGTATTTGTTTTTTGTGTGTTTACAGCTTGGGGTTGTCAGTTCCCAAAAGAGCACTCTATATAATTCTTAACATTTCCATTAGACGTGTTTTTTTCTGTTAATATTAAAACTAGTTTTGTAAGTAAAACACCATATAGTGTTGCCCGAAACACCAATCGGTCTATCTTGTTCCTGATTGCCAAGACATTTTAGAATGTAAGATTAACTGAAGCGAAAATTATTGACGTTTAGACACTAAACTGGCTTCACTGCTTTTTCCCTCTTTGCCTCCGTCCGGAAAACAATGAGACCATTCTTAACTTATATCCTCATATATGGAATCACTTGACATGCGCTGTAAAAGAGAGCCCAGAATACCTTCTTGAATGATGTTGTTGTCAAAAAATAAACTGTTGGCATTACAGTGCTATTGGTCAACATTAAACTCTCCGTGAACACGGCGTGAAACATCAATTGATCGACGATCCTTTTGAAAGAATGAATACATGAAATGAATCGTGCTATTTTCTGTGATTTTTGAATTTGGGAAGTCTTAATTGTATTTATGGGGTTTCCTTCCTTTTTAAAAAGAAAACATCAGTATGTTATAAGGAAAAGCTATAGGAAAGTCTTTTCGGATTTGGAACCACGAGCAACATGTTTGTGTTAATTCAAAAGGCCGAAGTATTTAAGCAATAATTACTGTAACATTGACTCTAAGATACACCCAGGCCATCTTGTTTTGCACTTTTGTTATTAGCTTGGCTGTGGCATACACTTTTAGAAATAATGGTTCTTTGAGGGTTCTGAAGAAACGAGTATGGTTCTATATAGCACTGTTTCAACTCCGAAGGCGTGTTATAGTTATATATAGAACCATTACGATAAAAGGGTTCGTTTCTATTCGAAAAAAGGGGAAGACAACCCGTCTGAAGAGGAATCTTCAACCCATCGTTTTGTCCCTGATTTATTAGCTATTTATTTGCCAAAATAACAGCGACATTTAAACATTTTCACGAACATTTTGTGAAATTAATTGAATGCGATTTTAGTACACATTTTAGTTTAAAGTCAGAGATGTTAAAACGTGTAGTTTATTATTTTTATTATCTGAGTATATTCAGAGAAAGCGCATTGTCTGAAGATACGCGAAGATTTGGCGAGGAACAAATTCGGAGACTGTTGTCATGTGATGATGTGACGGTTGAGCGAGGCCTTATGCTTGATTAAGCCATCTGCTGTTTTTCTACTTTGAAGAAAAAAGAAGCACCTTCACATCCAGGTTTGTTGATTCTAATGTTTTAAAGAATACGCACCTTTTAATATAAACGAGCTTCGGGTAGTCTAAAGGAAAGAGGCCAAAGGTCTGTGATGTAGCAAAAAGAATGACTTTTCACTCATTTTATTAGGAGTGACACATTACCTAGGCCTAGGGCCTATACATTTTCTTTTAAAAAAAATAAAATATCAAAAACAGTTGTAGGCATCATATGTACAAAATATTATAATATCGATTACATAGAAGCTCACTAACTATTGTGGACTTTTCTTAATTCTGTCTTTCTTCAATTTGGTCCACACCTTTTGGAAGAATATTGGACCCTACATAACGTAAAGTACATCTTGTAGCAATCGATCCACTAAAATGCAAACTATAACAAATGAAGACATAGAAATTTTTTTCATTGAAATTAAAAAAAACGTAAAAAAATAGTAATTTTACAATTGACTATTGAATTTGAAGTAGTTTAATCTTTCGTTAAATCGGTAATACATGCAGATAGTCTCAAAAGTTGAAAATATATTACTTTATTTACAGCTCTGCCTCAAATGCAAAAGGAGGTCAACATCACATCAGTAGAGCCTGTATGGGATTTTATTGGGCTAAAATCCTAATCATACGGTCTACTTGTTTCCCAACAAACCAAAAAAGTAAGTAAATTAGTAGAAGGTTATAAGAAATAAGTAAATAAGTAATAAGAAATTACGCGTAATTAGGTAACTAAAAATAAGTAAATCAGGATAAGAAGATAAAAAACAAGTTTAAAAGAAATAGGTTATAAGATTAAAAAAATAAGCAAGAAGAAATAAATAAATATGAAATAAGTCATACGTGAAACATATTAATTGAAGTGGGCATTTCTGGACAAAGCGATAATGGACAATTGGAAATGTTGGTGTATCTAGAAGTGCATTGTAAAACTTTTTATTATAGTGTTAGAGTAAACCAGTGACTTAATAAGTTATTGTCTTACATTTCAGTTTTTTTGGTAATATGAAGAGGATGTTCAGCATAGATGCAAATATTCCGGTTCTGAAAAACTTTAACAGAGTGGCCTCAAACATTAATATAAGAGCATCTGTCTCTTAACTGCAAAAATGCATTGCGATTTATCACACTCTCTCGGGGCTCGTTACGACAGTCAAGATAATTTTGACTGCAGTCCTTACACTCTCTCTCTCTCGATAACGAATCCAGTTAAGTTACTGTACACCGTTTAGGATGTAAGTAGTTAATGTATATATTTTGTTGTTTTTATTTTGGTATGACGTAATCCCACAATTAACACCAATAAAGAACAATTTTCTGTATTGAACAAAGATGCTGGTGATATGAACACTCTTTATAAATAGCAGAATGTTCAACCTTTCCCAGGGTTAGTTTCTTGTTATTATTGATTGTTTTATTATTTTACTTATGTTATCCGATTGATACAAGGATTATAATTGATGATTGTGTGAAGACATGTATTATGTATTAGCTAAATTATAAGTCGTAGTATTCTGTAGTTCCAAATTAATTGATTATTTTATAACAAATTGAGTGCCAGAAGTTGTATTTGTTACCAAAAGCGAACACAGTATTGTGACAATATACATTGTATATGCGTTTGCACACCACCTTTTGTTTAGTTATCTATAGTCATTTGTTTTCAAACTGATATATGTTTAGTTTGTACAAGTGAATTATCACAATAACTGAAACAATATATAATATGGTGAAAAACATAATATGTATTCTTCCATGTTTGTAACGATTCTGTATTAATAAAACAAACTCAGCCTCTATACTATTCTATTGCATGCAACCAGACATTAATTGACGTCTAGGAGAGAAATCATTAGAATTATACAAGCACTGAGTGGCACCTGGGGACACAGTTGTGAGTGAACGATGTTAAGTGAGAAAGTAAAACAGTGCTATACAGAACTATGAACGATAAATGAGTAACCCTTTCTGGTTCCTTACATATCCCTACTAAACGGTTATATTTAGAACCCATAAATGTGTTCAAAGAAGAACCATATAGAGTTTTTCACTATAACCTGAAGAACCCTTTATAATTCTTAATAGAACCTTATGGGATTCGGTGTGGAACCCTTTATGGTTACATAAAGAACCGTTTTGAAAGGGTTCTATACTGAACGGTCTTAAACGGGTTCTACATGGAACTGTTTTTAAAGGGCTCTATAAGCTGAAAAACTGAAGCTGAAGCATAGCCTACAAGAGTTGTCTTAGTCTCGTCCACTATAGAATACTATTGGTTCCATAGTTAAGCTCGAAGATAACGTGGCCGGAGGTGTCTTCCTGAGTCGTCCACGTACTCTCAGAGCTTACAAGTCACGCAAGACACTTTTATTGACCTATTTGCTTTCTGTCAGATTGTTTACAATTAATCCTGTTTTATGTTTATCCAAATCGCCTGATGCCATCAGACAAGTAAAAAGAAATGCATAAGGAAACGCTTCGCGTCGCTTTCAGTTAACATTCGGATTGGGAATAGCTTATCTATATAAAAGCTTTATCACCAGAAGTTTGGTATCTAAAATCATTCATGCATATACAGCTCGTCTCATCGATCTAATTGACTGGGCTATGTTACGTTATTTGTACTGTTAGATGTGAAAAACTATCGGTAGATTTGTCCAATCATGTGCTTACGTTGATCACTTTCCAGGGAGCTACGTATCAAATTTGACTGATATCAAAACAATATGGACCTAGGGCACACTGTTATCTAATATACTTAAGGTCTTCTTGGACCCCCTGGGCTCAAAATGAACCATTTTTTTTATATTGCTTGGATTAAAATTTGGGTATTCAAACTATATGTTGTTGAAAAAATCATTCGAAATTCTAATTACAAATAGTTAAATTGGAGCCTTTAATTTAGTTCTCACATGATCATATATGTATTCAAGTCGCAAAACTTGAATTGTCTATTTCTGGCACTTCAGTTTTAAGCAGAATCAACATTTTGCATGGTGTATTTTTTTAAAATACTATTCATGTTAGAAACTTCAAATTTGCACCACTGTATAGAGCCCAATGAGATCTAGTAAAAGCTGCCCCATTTTATAAGACTTACAAGTTGGGATACAACAAAAAATCGTTCTAATGCAAATTAAAAAAAAATAAATAAAAAATATGAGGCACCGTTTACTAGTAAACAAAGATTGTTCTACTTGGTCAACTTATTTATTGAGTCTTACCATTATTGCACTTCGAGAAATAAAACATGAAAAATATTTTTTTCTGTTTACATTTACTCATTTTGCAATATTTTTAGGAAATAATAATAATCTGACTTTCACCAAATGCTTTTACCAGATATATGTTATCCTGATTATTCAGACTTTCCAAAAATATACACATATATTTATATATGGTACAGATCTATATTCTTCTGCATAAGAGACTTATTACAGTGGGTGTTCTGAAAATCGACCAAGGGATCCAGCAAGACCTTAATGTGCATATCGCATCACTAAAATATACAATGGCCCAATTCCCTAGAGATTTGCCTTCAACATGGAGTGCCGTCATATAATCTAGGATTAAATTTAAAAGAGAGCATTTGAACATTTGATCACCAAATGACAGTGGCAATCCACCTTGAAGAGTTTTGAGGTTTATGGAGTGAACTCCAGACTCACCAGAAACAAGATAGATATACCTAAATACTCAAATATTAAATATTGCGCCGACAAAATTATGGTCGTAGTTTTTAAATTTTAATTCTTAAAACCAAATTTAAAATATCCCTATAATAACTGAATACTATTTTTCTGAAGTTATCCTAAATTATAGACCATAAGTATTCTGTATGTATAATTAAGGCTTACTATCCTTTTTCCAATGTGAGGGGAAGGGCTGTCATTTAAGAAAGTATTTCTTACCTAAATAGCATTTTAATTCAGTCCGCTGATAAATACTACATTTACCAAAATTAAAAAATTAAAAAATAAAACCAATTATGTCATAAGCTGGCACGGTGAATTTAGTTCCTATACTACAGTCTTTGCTTTGATGAGGCATTTTGGCGAGAGAAATATCTGAGTAGTTGCAAGATAATATGGAAATATAGCTCCGAAGAATAAATAACTCATTTTGACTGAATATTTCGGCTTTATTTTGCTTATGTACACGTGTTAAAATTATCAGTGGAAGTAATGAATATGAAAATGTTTCTTCAAGTTTGGGTGTTTTATGAACTATAAATGTAGTTGTGTAAATGTCTCGCACCTCTGTTTCTATTGTTGTGGTATGTTTCTAAAAGCAATCACACTGGCATGTAGATGAATTAAAATCGACGAATCATCTTAATGTTCTAGATAACTCCCAGAGACAAGTTTCTAAATAAATTTTAATCTCGAGTTGTCTTATGGGTAACCTACATACATCTCAAGAGAAGGTAATTACCATTAATATGGTTAGACACTTGGTAATTCAGCATTATTTTTAATACATTTAAAAAAAATGTTGTTCGTGATGAACCTTTTTTTCTTTCAGAATTGTCTCCAGAATGTTTTTCAAAGTGAAATTGACAGTCGCAATTCTCAGAATTCTGGGGATCTTAATGACTAAATCAGAGGGATCCATCAGCTCAAATGTGTCTCCTAGTGGAAATAATAGTACCTTGGATTTAAACCCAGACGAAAGACATGTATGCACACAAGATGTCAACGAATTGGTATTGGGCTCAAGTGTGACGTTGGAATCGTACGAAGCTGGATTGTCGGACAATCTAACTCAGCTGCCATGCATAGCTAATGTATTTCAAGATTATATTGATATCGCAAATCAGACCGATTTTTTTGTTAACAACAGTATAGAGGACGAACGCCAGAGGAAGCCAATGGAGTTCAACAACGGATTATTATCTAAAGCGCAATATGAACTCGCTAGACGATATATTCTCTTGATATTTCTTCCCCTAGTCGTGCTATTCGGAATATTTGGTAATTTAGTGAGCTTAAAATGCCTTCTGCAGCACAAGTCGCGCGATTCAGTTACGGTATACCTCTGTAGCCTTGCCATCACAGATACCATAGGGCTTCTGTGTTTCTTTGTAGAATGGCTGCCGATCGTTATGACGGAGAGCAACAAACAAATTGCAAACGTTGTCGAAGCTTATATTTTCATTCCAGTGAAAGTATTCCTTAGGCTCGCAGCTTTGAGTTCATCTTCCTACCTTATCGTGACAATAACAATTGAACGTCTTTTGGCAGTGATGACGCCCCTGAAGATGAAGCATAATTTTCTGGTCAGGTATCCTAAAGCCGTCGCTTGTACCATTGTTGTACTTGTCACCACTTTTTTTCTTGTCAACATCTGGCGGTACGAGATTCACAGTTTTTTCCGATACGACAACAAACCTGACAACATACACTGTTAGAAGATCCAAGGATGCTCAAGAATTTTTCAACATTTACGGACTAGTCGCACAAATCGTTTTTACCTTCTCTACAATGTGCATTGTTCTTTTATGTACAGCTTTTATAATTTTGATCCTCTTTCGCCAAGCTCAGCTCCGTCGCAAAATGACCAGCCACAACGCCGTGGATCCGAATGTTGACATGCGCAGAGTAACCTGGATGCTCGTAACCATAGCAACCATTTTTACCGTGAGTACTTTACCGAGATGTGCCATCGGAATTATTTCAAAGTTTTCCGAAGATTTTAAGTTATTTTCTAAAGAGCACTACTTTGTATACCTGATGTATGATGTTGGTAATCTGCTTTTCGCTATCAGCTCGTCCGTCAACTTTCTGGTTTATGTCGCCTTCCGCTCTAGATTTCGCGGCGATTTTATCAACACGATTACTTGTTCAAGAACCATTGCTGTGAAACAATTCAGTGAATCATCTCAAAGCAATCAATATATTTGGAAGTAAAATGTGCGTTACGGTACACTTAAACTTTTCTTTTCTGAACTCCCCACAAACGCTACTCTTGTGCCTGTTGTCTGTAAGTGTTATTTAAGTCCAATGAACAACCGACATCATGGCCTGTTTAAGAAGAGTTCATAGTAAATCAGATAGAGTTATCTCCCATCTTCAAAATGACTGGCTCAACAACCGTCGGAATGAAAATCACACTGATCGGTATGATGTACTGCATATGGGTTCGTAACATACTTGGCTCTATGGTATTGCGTTTCTAAACTTATAGATTAAACCGCATACAGCTCATTATTAAGTGTTATTGTGATACCCAAGGTCTATACACTAATGTTACTAAGCATGTTAGAGTTATGCCCCTTGAATGTAAGGTTACAGAAGGAGCGTTCATGGGAATATAAGATGTCGATCAGGAGTACAAACGTCAAGAAGTTTTGTTCAAGTTCATTTCCACTCGGTTAAGCTACTCGTATGTTCAGATGGGTTGTCTCTAGCATCCCTTAGGGCTCTCCCACAGAATTATACAGTTACATTGAAAACAGTAACTATTCCAGCCAACACAAACAAAATAATACCAGTTAGAGTTAAGTGTGACCACTGCCAAATCTAGAAGAAATACAGTTTTGTTTTTCTTGTAATGATTACCTACTGAAGGATCTAGGATTAACAGTGACTGAATGTTTTGTTAGACCAGATCATAACACAGTAAATGTCCTTGTGAATAACAGAACCACAGAAAATGTCCTGATAGAGAGCGGTAAAAATGTAGGGAAAATAGAGGAAAATGAGGCCTTTTTCCATGAGTTAGCACAAGTAAATTCTCACACCATTCTCTATGTCAATAGATTAGTATATCAGACTGACACTTTGATGGAAGGGGAGCAAAATACATTTAGCAGCCCGGATGTCAAAACTGTGACATTGGTTAATTTTGAAAATGTCAGTGTCGGTTAGCCCAGAAATTAGAGACCACTTTGAACAAATATGTAAACAAGACCACACTGTGTTTTCCAGAGATAAATGGGGTTTGGGAGACTGTGACCTAGTACATCATACTATTCAGCTTAAACCAGATGAAAAACTGGTACATGATCATACACTTTCTGGACATCCTGGTGTTAAGAACACACTTGATCGACTTAGAAACAAATTATTTGGGATAGGAATGAAAAGAGACTGCCTGTGTGAAACAGACATGGTACACAACTGCTGGGACAGTGACAAAAGCCCCGGATAACAATTCAGTTCTATATTAAGTTGAACTCAATTCAGGTAAAAGGTGCCCGTTTCATCACAACAAATTGAAGAGAGTTTGTAAACGTGAACTGATACGTCCAGACGAAATAAAACCAATCAAGACTCAACACCGCAATTCTAAACAACAGCCTAATTTAGACAATTGTGACTTTGAAGAAAATATTTCTACTGATGGTGAACTTCTTGGTTTTATTGAAATTCCCTCGGATGACAGTGATGATACAATTATCGATGGTAGTCCACATACTACAGAGAATAGTTTCACTGATACACCTGTGGAAAGGGGGGGCTTTATCCCAGTAGAAGTACACGCGAACGTATCACAACGGCGATCTTCCAGGAATAGAACAAGGAAAGAGTATTCTGACTTTAAGTTACACAGGGATGCAGCAAAATGCTCAATGTATCAAAATTAGTGACTTTCTTTTTTAAACTGACTTAAAGCACAAACCAACCCTTCCAGATTTAAAATTTGTGTGTATTTGAGAACAGCATTATTCTCTAGTGTCATATTTGTGTATGAAAATGTGTGGTACACTGACCGGTTAAATAGTTTCTGTGTTGTAGTGACATTTGCTTTTACTTAATACATGTATACATTTGAAGCATTGCTTACAATTCAAACTTTTTGAAAGTGGATCCTGACAAAAATATTAAGAGGAACTCGAATTCAGACATTAGATTGAATGTTCATTTGGTTTCACTGAGAGATTCAACATTTTTGTAATTGGTATTTTTTTAATAATCGCATTGTTTGTATTGAATCACATTATCATTGAATGTCTCTGTTTATGTCAGGTCAGATGAGAGATCTAACAAATTTCTGTCATTATTTGAAAATTTAACTTTACAGTTTCGGAACAAGTTGTTAAAACTGTCTTTCATTTCAAAGCTTAGTTGACTTTTGTCTTGATCTGTAATGGCTGACTAATGCTATACTTAGTTGATTTGACGATAAAGTTAAATACGGTATATATTTGAAGGATTGTAATCCTTCAAATAAATACCGTATTTAACAGTAATGCAGTAGTATATCTCAAACACAGCATACGGTATGGAACAGATATGGAAATTGAGGACTGTTTATGAAACTGACGAACTGATATGCTAGATAAAGAGATTGTAAACTGACAATATTACAAAATTAATAGTTTATTGTTATACATTGAGTGTTGATGGTTAGAGAATTGATGTGCACAGAAATAGTGCTATTATGCTTAAAAATGAATTATTGCAGAAATAATAGTATGTATTGTACGAAATAAGCTTAACTATAAAAACAGGTTGGGAGAGAATGTGATACCCCAGGTCTATACACTAAGGTTACTAAGCCTGTAAGAGTAATCCCCCGTTGAATGTAAGGTTACAGAGGGAGCTTTCACGAGGATATAAGATGTCGGTCTGACTCATGTTTATCTTTGTAAAGTAAGAGATTTAAATACAGGAGTAAAACCGTCAAGAAGTGTTTTTCAAGTTCATTTCCACTCGGTTAAGCTACTCGTGTGTGACAGTTATTATTATTAAAACTGACAACTTGAACAATCAACAAATGGCGAGTGTGTTGTGAAACAAATAAGAAGACTTTGTTAAAAAAAAAAAAAATAAAAAAAAAAATGTGGAGGATCAATACAGATGGTCTAATGTATATTCAAATACAATAATATCATAGTATGAAAAACTGGTCATTAAACTTAGTTATGATACGTACTGTCCCTTTTCAGCTGTGTTATTCTTAAGGGCAGTTCTGTATCATATTAGTCTAGATAAGAAGACGCTTGATTAAATTCGATCTAGGATACAGTATAAAGAGATTGAACACTCCACAGACCGTGACTGTCTTCACGCAAAATGTCAGCCTCGTTGAGATTTTACGAGATTCCCACAAATCTACAGACTTGATCCCAGGTTCGACTTAGAGAATTCCCTTAAATTTAGATGCAGCGAGGTATTATGCTTTCGTCGACACAAGCTGGTCAAAAGAGAGACTTTAGTTCCATAAAGAGTATATAGTCTCACGTGAACCAGACACTCCTCGCGTTTGCTTCGACCGCGCGGCTAGAGGGTCTGGTTACACCGCACGTAATATTTTGCAATAAAGAAATGGCCCGGTTATCGAATAGTTTCTTTTCTGATCTGTTAATTTTTAAAAATATTTCAGAAATTGAATCGAACCCAAAACCTATCAATTTATTTAGAAATAAATTACTTTGAAGCTTTATTCGTATAAATTAGAAATTATACATATGCCAAGTCTCTAATAAGTTACCCAATCAGATTAATGTCCATGAAATCAATTTTCTTTGACTTATATAAATAGATTTTATATCAAGATGGACTGGATACTTTCCAATTTCAACAAATAAAACTCCAAAATAATTTATTTGTAAATAAATTGATAGGTTTTGGGTTCGATTTAATTTTGAAGTATTTTTGTTTAAATTAACATGCAGAGATACTTACACAACTATATAGGTTATAAGAGAATACTTGTTAATGGATGGGAACATTACATTGATTGTAAAGCAACGTGCCGAACCAGAGACTATCACCGCTCTGTATACTATCGGCACGTTGCTTTACATTAAATGGAAGTTTTCATCCATAAACAAGTTTTTTCTTATTAGATCAACCGGATTCTAGATGTATTTCTTCACAATTGCTCAAGATGACAAATTTATATTTAAAGACGTCACGATAAATCGACTTCCTCCTTAAGCTCGGGGAGCACCATTGCCAGTGCCGTTGCAGTTGTAACGTGTATAGTAATAGAACATACAGCGGACGGGACTGAGCAGTTATCTGCAATAGATTAAATTAAGTAAATCTATTGGTGATTTACTAAGTAAGTATATTAAATTAGAGGTTTCAAATATCCGAGGTTAAAAGAGCAGACCATAAAACTGTCTCAGGGACACATCCGGATGTGCACGCTTGGATTACTTTCAAAGCGTCAAAATAAACGTTAGCCTATATTGGAAGAATATTTTCAAAATAATCCTACGAAAAGAGAACAATAACACAATTTCTTCTGTCCCTACCTTTTATTTATCATATGTTAGATGAATGGGATTAAATCCCAATTACTATCTGTTGACTTCTCTTATTGACCTGCACTAATAATCACTTTTTATACTCCATTAACCCTTCGAAAAAGAAACTGTTGTAGAAATAAAAATGAGACCGTTTTTAAGACAAATTCAAATATACT
>JARFOD010153976.1:0-12343 GCA_031763545.1 Mopalia muscosa | reverse complement strand
GTTTGTGGCGTCTGTATTACGTCCTGTTGTTGTCGTACTGTATTTGTCCCGTCCTGTCTTTGTTTCTGGCCAGGTGTTTAGGGGGGTTTCCTTCACCCATTGGGCTGGCACGTCATCATATAACTGAAATACCCTTGAGTACGACGTTAAACCCCAATCAAACAAACAAACAAATTTATTAGATGATGTCACTACATGTTGAAGGTGGTTCACTATTAGCAATTTAATCTGGTGTAAGCAGATAGTAGCCTTAGTGCAACTGCCCCCAGATATATTGCATACAAATTATTCTCACAAATTCCCTGAATTCTTAAAAAATAAATCCCGGTCTGAGAACATTATGATATCTGACACCTACTAATTATTCACACAGAAAAGACAATCAAAATGATATAGGAGACAGGATTTGTAAACTGATATAAAAATCACACGATACATTAATAATTTTGTAGTTCTGCAGCCAAATCATGTGGGATAAAAGAAAAACATTTTCTAATAAAATGTACTGAATATCTTTGTTTTTGTTGAAGACAGAACAAAAATGATATCATTTAAATGTAGCTGGGTACACATTCATTAAAACAAAATGCCAAATTATTCATTTGGTTAAATTCTTTGCAAATTGTTTGCTTGTTTGTTAGAGGTTTAGCATGGTGATCAAGGGTATTTCACATACTGTATATGACAACCTACAAACAGTTATAATGACACTATCTGCTGGAAAATCTATACATTATCTAGTATTAAACAGATAAGATGTAGAGTGCAAGACAGATATGTTTAGTTCAGGGGACGAAATACTGCAGTGGTCTTTTTGTTTAATTTAAATGTTATGTCATCCAGTGCTTACTAAATCAGTATGTCTAATTACCTATAGTGAATAGGTTGAAATAAGGTGATAAAATAAATCAAATGAACTTCCATAATTTATCACATCAATAATAAATTCTTGCAAATCTCATGGCGCTGCATATACTGTAACATATCAAAACTCTAGAAAAAAATCCAATAACTTTTGAAAAAAATCCCAATAATATTTTATAAAATAAAAATCAAATCAACTATCGTAATAAATGACTGTCAAACGCAAAAATTATCACAACCCGAGTTTTAATATTTGTGTCTAATATGTCGATGATTTTGGTAGGGTAGAATATAAGAATCAGAATTTACGCTGACTTGGGGTTTTACGGCCATTCATATGCCTGTTTCACTTAGAAAAGCAAACATTACATTGGCAAATATTGACTTAGATTGAACACCGTGAAGAAAATCAGATATTTAATTATAGTATACAAACATTAAAATTTCTTTGTTATGTTTCCGCTAGTTCACACTTCATCAGAAAGCAGCATTCCTGAGGGGGTTGAGTATAACGGGGACCGAGACAAAAGCCCCAGATGTGTCATCGTGCCAGAGAACAATGACATCCCAGAATCCTTTAGAAAATGATACACAAAAGCTGCGACAGATTTTTTATTCTCCTTGGGATTTTGAGGACAGCTTTATTGACATTGGAATCAGACTTTGTGTAAATTCTATACGGCCCCTAAATCTTTGTCACAACAATGAGAAGAGGCTGATGGAATTTTATGTTTTTAATGAAAATTTGAGAGGGTCCCCAGATTCGATGCCATAAAGAAAAAAGGTTAGCAGGTGGCCATTTTCCAAATCACCATGACGATGGACTGATTGTTAATTCCACTGCCTGGGACCTGTCACCCAACAGGGTTTCCAAAACAACCAATCAAATATCTGGACAGAAATTGTTATGGAAGCATTTTCTTTGTCTGCAAAGAAAATCCCCTACTGCTAAATGATTACCTTGTAAATGAAGCCATGCAAAATAATTCCCTATCAATTGAGGCTCTCTACCCTAAAATTCAAATGTCAAGATCTGGTCAATTATAAATAAAACAGTAACAAATGAAGCTTTCAGGTCACTGTGGGGGGTCGAGTTTGTATAACACAGATTTCTTCAAATAGTTTACATGGCACTAGAAACATACTTAAAAGATTATCTCAAGACAACATTATTTTACTCTCAATTAGCAGTTAACTTAGTTTATAATTGCCTAAAAAACTTCGTCTTTAATGTTAACAAAAAAACCACAAAAAAACATTGGCAGCAGATATATGTGCCAAGTTGAAAACTAAAAGTAATTTCTTGGAAAATATCCAATAAATCAGTTCAACAATTAGAGAGAAAGATCCAAGGACATATCAGACTTCTGATTTATTTTATTTTCTAATCAAGCAAAATTTGACATCTAATAATATGAAATTTCCTTTCCGAGGGTCAGCCAACGGAAGTGTATGTATTCTTGAGAGATAGAAGTAATTTATCTCATTAGAAAATGGCAGGAAATTAACTGGGCCAAAGGTTGAACTCAGAACAGAGAAACATCTTGGGAGAGTGAGCAGTCCCAGAAGCCTTAGCATCTGCCAGAGAAGGTGCTTGTCAAAGGCAGATTGCGATAGCTTTTGTCACAAAATCAATATGACAATTTGCACTCAAATTGAGAACAGAAAACCTTTTACAGGTTGAGAATTCCATGGCAAGGCCTGATTTCACGAAGCAAATTCTGTCTTGAGTCAAAATCTACAGTCATGAATTCAAGATTGTATAGAGCCTATATGGATTGAATTCCTATTACCTAGTGTGATTGCGATAATGATGCTCCAGTAGATAGTGTCTGTATTCAAAAGTGAATGATTTATGCATCTTTCTAGATTTTCCTTAAGTTCAAGATATGACTCAAACTGAGAATAGAAAGCCTGTTTTACAGATCAAGAAATTCATGGCAGCCCGCTAATGTTAAAACTACTGCACTATGAGATTGAAGGCTGGTTCTCTAATAATTTAATAAACTTTCATTCACAAAGTTATCAGTTCTCAATAAGAAAAGATGCTGATTGAATTGTGATAGTCTGCAATATAAGAGGGGGTAACACAATACTTTTGTTAAATGTAAGCACGATTTACCTCTAATCACCTGTTTTGTCATACTCAAGGGTAATTCACTGATATGATGACGGATTGTCCACATCACACTGCACCTAGCTTTATTAAGGTGAAGAACATGGAGGAAACCTGGTAAAAACCACCACCGCCATTGTTGGAGCCACAAGATGTGACTCGCACATATACCTGATGGTGGACAGGCGGTCTCGGTGAATGGTACATCGCAGTGAGCACCAGGGCAACAAGAAGCTCCCTCCTTACAGCTAACAGATAAGATGCATAGTGCAAGACAGATATGTTTAGTTCATGGTGATGAAATACTGCAGTGGTGTTTTTGTTTAATTTAGATGTCATGACTACGTAAGACTGGTTTACGCATACAATACAAGGGCTTATACAGAGGGGTGTCCACCCGTCCTTTGGATGCCCCGAATTGAACAACAGCCTCATCTCAGAGTCATCTGGACACAATGTGTTAAGACACTTTAACATGCAGGATATATAGAAACGGTAAAAATTGGACACCCAATTACTTAAAAAATTCAAGCAAAATGGCCATTTTGGACACCATACTTTTGGTTTCTGGATAAACCTCGGACACCCTGCGATTGCCAGAGCCACAGCAGTGTGTGGTCCAATCATTTAGCTGATGGTCGTTTGACATTACTGAACCCATAAACATCTGGGGCCTCTTTTTGTAATTTTTAAGGTAAAATAAAGATCTGTAACATTACAATCAGGAATCTTCTATTTTCTTGTAAACCCCCCCCCCCCCCCCCCACACACACACACACACACATTCAAGGTTAACCCCTGCATAATAAAAAAAATTATCATTCCTTTTTATTTACAAAAAAAAAAAATTAAATTTCAAAAATTTCACAAAGCTGAATTATGAAAACACAATTCTTTTTATTTGTGAAAGTGAAAAAAAACCCCAAAAACAAGTACAATTAGTTTATTTAGGCAAAACTTTTATCTTGATATTTATTGCAAGGTTTATTGATACCTGGGATAGACAGGAAAGAAAGACATCAAGAGTTATTTCCCTTTGACAAAACAGGCATATTTGTTCATTGCAAACATTTGATAGATGATTTAAGGAACCACATGTGTTTGTTAGAGCTGATAGAAAAGTTAACAAAAGATTTTGAAAAGCACCAAAACAAGAGAAAGTAAGAGAAGAAATTAAAAATACTGGAACATTTGTTAATACATGTAGTTGTATGTATCTGTCTATTGTTAGCATATATTTTATAAAAATCTTGAAGTCAATCATTAACCATATAATAAGCATGTGATAGATTAAATGTAAGAGAAAACAAACTGTTAAATGCAATCAAAAATTAGAACTAAAACAAACAGTGTATTATGGTAATACATAATAGTAACTGAGATTGTACATGCTTGTATACTGTATTTATAAGCTTATTGGTATTTTTGTTAATTAAACTTAAACTCGACTAAAACTCACCTGCTCTACTTTCACTATCTGCTGGTTTAACTTGGATTGGACGGTTCATCTGAAATGAAATCAATAAATACATTAATAAATAAGGTAAAATCAGTATTTATTTAAATTCTCTGCTTATTCCATGTACATGTTGAGTAATAGTGTTTAATGTGAGCTTAAAATAGATACATATATACAATGTTGGTGACTGGATTTCGTGCTCAAATTGAAATCGTGGCCGAGTCACGTGGCGTGTCACAGTTTCTACTCAGGTCATGTGAGAGAATGTAAGAAGTGTACAATCCATTGTCATATAGGCCTAAGCAATAAGTCTTATACTATGAGTGAAATAGCATTAAGTATGGTGATAAGCCCCCAGTTAAACATACAAGCACTATTGTAAGAAGCCAATGAACTTTCGGCTTGAAGCCGTCAGTCAATAGATGTCCTGGGCAGCCTGTCTTGTCACAAATAAAAAAAGTTTGTTTAATGGGAATTTGATTGAAAAGTTTTTTTTTTAATATGCAATCTTTACTGACCAATGGCAATGTTTTTTCACAAGTAAACAATCATTGACATAGCTGACATGAGCTGACAGCAGGCCAATGACAGTTACATGTAAACAACCCTTGTGGCAACCTAGAAAATAAAGTAATGCTATTGGAAATCGCCCGTTGACAGCTGACCGAAAAGAAGAAGAAGGTAACCATGGAAACACATCAGACTTCACCATGACATAGCAGCCTTAAAAAATAGCTTATGAACTACCAGAAATTGAGACCATCGTTGTCATATGATAGTCCGTGAAAATGATTGAAAAAATGAAACTAATGAAAAATGAAATGGTAATTTAAAATTATGTCACCTGTCAAAAAAATCACAGACAAACTAAAAACTAATATGCTCAACTCCTGTATGTAAAAGTTTCTTGAAACAGGGTGTGCAAATGAGACAATTGTTGACTTCTGGGTATCACCCCCCCCATGTGTGATGAGCTCTTGATGCAGACGATTCCAAATATTACCTGACAGTGACTGATTGATTGATTAGTGTTACAATATTTGCCTGACTATGGTCATTCACAACCATAGTATTAGCAAGAAATCATGAAGCGGGTGTCTCAAATCAACAATTTTACAGAAACATAATAGAGTAAGGTGACTACTCCAAAGAAAGACGAAAAATTCATATTGTCTCAATATTTCGGTTTATTATCAAACCATCATTTGATAATAAACCGAAATATTGAGTCAATATGAATTTTTCGTCTTTCTTTGGAGTAGTCACCTTACTCTATTATGTTTCTCTAAGCTTGTCAGTGGAAATTCTAATATTACAGAAACAGGGTGTCTCATCTTCCAGTTCCCCTATCTTTCCCATGTTATATTTGACTGAAACAGGGTGTCTCAAATCAACATTTTTACAGAAACAGGGTGTCTCATTTTACATTCCCCTATCTTCCCATGGTATATTTGACTGAAACAGGGTGTCTCAGATGGCTTCTTGGGTGTCTCAAAGACACAGAGACCGCCTCTGACTAACACTATGTTCAGAACTACATGTTTACCAATGGACATTGGACCACCTTTTGAAAATACAATGTACATGCTTATTAAAGTCAGAATTCTTCATCCAGTAGATTAAATTTTATAAATGGCAAAACATCCCCAAAATAAATGTTTCACATACAGTAGGAAGCTGTGTTTTACTCAATTATTGACCCAGACATGTAACTCCTGGCATGCAGCTTTAACAGATCATTCAGTTTGTTAACATTCATTTCAAATGGTAACAGCTTCTATTGCCATAGTGATTAAACAGTGTATAAAGTATGACCATGTAAACACAACCCTGCGGAGAATTAAAAGCATATATACTGTCACACAAAGCTAAGTAGACCTGGATCGAATATATCAAATGGAATAGTCTTTCATATCGAAGGTCATTACGGCTTCATATTTCACACTATCGAAAGAGCATAAATTAATGCTTAGTGTCTAACTTAGTGACAGTCGAACAAGACTGACCCAGTTCAATTGATTATTACTTTCATATTGTCACTGTATTAAAAGTAAAATACAAGTGAGAAGAACAAAATAAAAACTCTGTTCTGTTACCATAGTAAATGGAAGATGATTAAGCTTTCGTCAGTGCTCATCCAGGTATTCCTGGTCAAATATGGCTTCGTATTGTCACAGTATCAAGAGCATAAAACATGTAATAAGGACAAAATAAAACTCTACTGTTATCAAAATAAATGGAAGATGATTAGGCTTTCATCAATGTTCCTCCTGGTATTCCTGGTCAATACGGCTTCATATTGTCACAGTAATAAGAGCATAAAACATATAATAAGGACAAAATAAAACTCTACTGTTATCAAAATAAATGGAAGATGATTAAGCTTTCTTCAGTACTCATCCTGGTATTCCTGGTCAATACGGTTTCGTATTGTCACAGTAATAAGAGCATAAAACATGTAATGAGGACAGAATAAAACTCTACTGTTATCAAAATAAATGGAATATGATTAAGCTTTCATCAGTGTTCCTCCTGGTATTCCTGGTCAATACGGCTTCGTATTGTCACAGTGTCAAAAAGTTCAATACTTAATGAACATGGAATATGATTAGGGTATTATTTATCTTCTGTCTAGAATTACATACCATTCTTGTAGCTTATGGCTACCGACTATCACAATACGAGTTCTTGTCCCTCAGTAGAGCACAAGTTCATATTTCCCTACTCATAGTCCAAATGGAAATGAACAAAACTACTGCCAATTACAACTTTCTACAGTCACAGTAGGGGTATAAAGGTTTCATTATTGACTCGTGATAGAGGGCAGCACAGGTTCATATTGCCCTCAAAGTTAACAATAAGTCTACAATATTCCATATCATACTACTCTAGGGGATGAGATCAGACACATTAGAACAAAACCATAGACTATTACTGTTTCATATTGTCACGGTACAGATATTAATGATTTAACACAGACACTCGATAGAGGACAGCACAGTTTCATATTGCTCTCACATTTGAACATCATATTAGCCAGAAATCAAGAAGAGGGTGTCTCAAATCACCATTTTTACAGAAACAGGGTGTCTCATTTTACTGTCACCCTATCTTTCCCATGTTAAATTTGACTGAAACAGGGTGTCTCAAAGGACTTCATGAGTGTCTCAAAGACACCCAGACACCCCTCTTGGCTAACACTATGCCTTTGAAGCATTATCAGGACAACTGAAATAGGATTAGGAAAAAAAAGTAGACTAATGAAACTGCAAGAGAAAACTTTTCCAGGAAAAACAAAGATCTATTGTTAATGATTTGCTTTTATATTTATTTTCCAATTTAAAAAAAAAACACAAAAAAATCTGCATTCAGATAGAAGAACCCATAAATCGGTTACAAAAAGTTTTTTTTCCCTATCTAAGCGTAAAATGGTATTACACATAAATGCCAGTAATGGAGAACTGAATTGCATTTTTCAAGGACTGTACGATTCACAGTACGAGGCATGAAAAAAAAACAAAAAACTACCAGTGTGTGTGAGAGGGTGGGATGGGGGGATGGTTGTGGGCAGATGAACCGGCATCCATTTTGTTACATACATGGTTCCCCATTATCACTGAGAGAGCCTGTATGATGACATTATCAGTAGTATTGCAGACCAGTGGAAGGCAGAATGGGTTCGTATTGCCCTCGTACTGAACAATAACTCTGTGAATAACACACACTATAAGGGGACAATAACCACCACAGAGAAATAACACCACAGTAATGGGCCAGTGTCAACAAGGAAGCTTTCCGTTCAGTCAATATGGGTTTTTTGTTCCAGTCCAAGTGAGATTAGCATCCCCTAGTTTACAATCCCTGAAGGCAGAAATGGAAGGATAGATGGAACTCCCTGTTGCTCTAAGCTCTCTGACCTTAGGGTTGAACATTATGACAAGAAGAACTCGAAAATGTTTGTCAAATTTTTCTGAGAATTCTTATTTTCTCAAATATTCTGCAACACATTTGAATTTTGTAATCATTTACTACTATGCTATGTTGGACTGTCTGAGGTCTTTAATATCAGGGGGAAAAAAACAGTGCATCAAAATATAAATAAGGAAAACTTCCCTCAGCTTTTGTGCTCTCTGAGCTAATGGCTTAACATAAAGCCAAAAAGAACATAAAGAGAAAAAAATGTCAAATATTGAAGAAATTGCATATATTCTCAAATATGCTGCAATAGATTTGGAATCATTTATTCATAATGCTATGTCTGGCTGACTGAAGTCTTCCATCTCAGGGGACAAAAAACAGTGCAGTGAAACAATGAGGAGAACTTCCTGTTCTTGTTTTGCCCTCTGAGATAATGGCTGAACATAAAGCCAACAAGAATTTAAAATTTTCAAATATTGAAGAAATTGCATATATTCTCAAATATTCTGCAACACATTTGACTTATTAATCATTTATTCATAATGCTACGTCTGACTAACTGAAGTCCTCCATCTCAGGGGACAAAAAACAGTGCAGTGAAACAATGAGGGGACAAGAAATGTTTCCCCTTTGTCAATATTTGATTTGGCTTCAAGCGTAATCAGTATGATTGGTTAACCGTATACAAAGCATGCTGGGATAGCACCCTTTAATGTTTAAATTCTTCTTTGTCCACTAATGTCTGTCACTATCTACAGACAGCAAGGGCTTAGGCAGACACCCATCCACCCATCCAAATGGACACCCTGAAGTGAACAATTGCCTCATTTGGATACCCTATTTGAAGAAACTTTAACATGGAGGAGATAGGATTGTTTGTTTGTTTGATTGGTGTTTAACATCATACTCAAAGAGAACTGCCAAATTGGACACCCAGTTATATAAAAAGTGAAGCAAAATGGCCATTTTGGACACCCTACTTTTGATTTCTGGCTAAGCCTCTGACAAACAGTATCACACACGATGATGATGAAACAAAGACAAAATAAGGTGTTCACAAGAAATGGGTCCATTTGTTATGAAGAATTAGGGTTAGGGTTAAACATTGCAGTAAATCCATGAACCTGAACCCAAAGCCCAGAAAACTCCTCATTCCCCAATTAAGGTACACTATTGGCTTTATTATCATTTATTCTAGGCAAAACATCATGTGAAATTAAGGATAACACACTGGCTGATTGCCTGTATATGACAAGTAATGCGAGAAATTAAGCCAATTGTGCACCCATATAATATTATTATAATATTATAACTCTCATTCCCCAGGTCTGTGAAAGTCTAATTGTAATGTAGGGCAGCCTAAGGTACATGTAGGTGAAATCTAACTTCCCTGGATTTAACTTAATAAGTTAATACATGTAGTGCTTTAACCAACTGGTTCTAGATTACAGAGGTTTAGACAGAAATCAAAAGTATGGTGTCCAAAATGGTCCTTTTGCTTTGCTTTTTATGATACTGTGTGTCTCATTTTTACACTTACCCAGTACCCCATCTGCTGTACATTAAAAGTTCTTAAAACAGGTTATCCAATTGTTCAATTCAGGTTGTCTAAAAGGACAGGTGGACACCTCCCTGCGGCCCTGCCTAAACCCTTGCAGTCTAGAAGACCAAACATACTCTTTTGTTGAACATACACCAAAACCTGATGTTATATCTTATAGGAGGGTCAATCATTGTTAGAACACATTTTTGTTGAAGCAATCTTTGGTGAGATTTTAAATTTGTGGGAATGTTGATTTCTGTTTGTATTAATGCTAAAAGCTCCGTCAGTGCTCTAGTTAATACAGGATATTTAGGTAACAACACGCGGTCTATCATCCATGATTGGCAGCTAGAGGGAATGGATTTATTTCAATTTCATATCAGTCAAATATAATCGAGAAATACAAAATAAAATATATTTACATGTAACAAGGTGTAAAACTTTAAAAATTATTTCTGTTAATGTAATAAATAGTACATATGTATCTAATGACGACAGCAAATAAAAAACGATTGCTTCCCTTAATAACAGTTATTAGAATCACACGTTTATCTTTTATAAAAGCATGATGGGATACAGTCCCTTTGTGTTTACGCCACCACTAGGCTGGCGCTGTTAAGGTTAGTGGATATCTAGGAGGGGACAAACGCTAACACAATGGGACAATGCCAATATAATGTGTCAACAAAAACTGCTTCTCGTAAAGTCAATATTTGTTTTTGCTTCGATTATAATCAGGGTCACTTGTTACGATCTGTAAAGGCATGCTGGGATAGCCTCGCTGTGTGTTTATTCATCTTGCAGTGTGGGTGAGGTAAATGGTAATTCCTGCCGCACCAATCTGTGTGTGATATCCAGACAGTATTGATTGAGTTCTTCGACATAACCACAGATTCTGAAGTCGTTAATCAAGTGAAACTGCCTACAGTGAGTTACATTTAAACTAACATCATATCGGGTAGGTTGTGTTTTTGTTTGTTTGACTGGCGTTTTACCCCATACTCAAGGGTGTTTCCCTTATATGTTGATACACTGTTCCTACCCTACATGTATATTTACAGTGGTTTGTTTGTTTGTTTGATTGGTGTTTAACGTGACGACGGACAGAAATACAGGACATCGAAAATCCGAGAGGAAATCTTGTAAAAACCATCCAAGTGCTTGCAGAGACACATCATGTGATTCACTGACGCAATAATAAACTTTATGTTCCTTTACAGCCAGGCTAACTCAGGATGCCTGTTCTAGCTACATGACCATTCATATCGCCAGGGAATAAAACGCATTTGTTTGGGTATAAAACTCATATATTTGAGAATAAAACCGATTTATTTTGGGAATAAAACTCATTCATTTGGGAATAAAACTCATTTATCAGTTAATAAAACACATTTATTTAGGGGAAAAAAACACATTTATTTGGTGAATAACTGATTCATTAGGGAATAAAAGTCATTTATTAAGGGAAAAAAACATTTATTTTGGGAGTAAAACTGATTCATTACGGAATAAAACGCATTTTAGGGAATAAAACTCATTCGTCTGCGAATAAAACTCATTTATATAGGGAATAAAAACTATTTATTTGGGGAATAAAACACATTATTAGGGGAGAAAAGTCTATTTATTTGGGGAGTAAAATCTTTATTTGGTGAGAAAAATCTATTTATTTGGGAATTAAACTCATTTATTTAGGGAAAACACTATAAAATTTGGAAATAAAATGGATTTATTTTAGAATAAATCTCATTTATTTGGGTAAGAAACCGTTTTATTGAGGGAATAAAACTCTATTATTTTGCCTGGGAATGCAGACCAGGAATTTGAGGATTGTTTCAATTCGGTATTTGATTCTGAAAAAAGAATGAAGTAGAAGATCTAAGACACTAACGAGACAAGATCCGCTTTCTGTTTAAAAAAAAAGAAATGTCAAAGGGAAAGAGAGATTCATCCATGTAAAAGGTTTGTGTTTTTTAACGAGAAAGATGAAGACTGTCATTAGACATTGATCAAAGTGAAACTAATTCCAGTATTCCTGAGCAAGGCAAACTCCTTGGGGACATATTTAAAATGCGGAGTGAAACAGTTTCTACAAGATGGCTGCCTCCATCATAAGGCTTTTGAAAAATTTCATAAATCACTAGGCCTTAAAACTAAGGACTTTGACAGAATGTTATCTGCCCATCCTTTGGACACATTGCATTGAACAATTGCATAATTTGGACAATTTCTGTTCTAAAAAATTTCCCCATTTCAAAATGGCCATTTTGGATACTATACAAAGTACTTTTGATTTCTGACTAAGCCCCTGCTCATTACAAAAAAAAACATGATCTGCATTAAAGTTATAATTTAAGCTAAATTGTAATATAAACAAGAGATCCATGAATGGATCTTGACGCCCACCATTGAGAGATTGACTCCTTATAAAAGTTTTATATGG